>JASANE010000442.1:0-157646 GCA_030248225.1 Trileptium ribeirensis | reverse complement strand
TATTGCTCAATAGGAGCGATTTGCCCACTTTCGAGTTAGGGATAAATTTTCGTTGGTTTGTACCCTATTTCCAGTTGGTATGCCAATGGGAAAACAATTTGACCGGTTAGCAGGCGGGCTGCGACCTGTGTATATCGTTGTACTCGCCAAGCAGGCGAGTAGCGAGGGTGTCGCATGAGCCCATCTAGGGTCAAATTTCGCAATCTGACAACAGACGCATTTTATGTCGACTTTTCGAAATAAAGCAGGGAAAAATAAGTTATAAGAGCAGCGGGGGACGAGTGGTCAGATCGAGACTCGGCCCTCGCCAGACTGCCTAAATGGGTAGACTACTTAAAAACGTGCATACTTTTAATCAGCGATCCGCTGGGTTATAAATAAAACCCGGTCGCGAGGGCGCTGGTAAGCTTGGGGTGTCCAAGACGCGGTATCAAACCCCGTCTGGTGGGTGGAGCGGAGCGGTAACCAGTAAGTGTATGAACACACACACACGATATGTCCATATATATATATATATATTTAGGCTGAATCCACTGAACCATGAACCTCACAAAAACCTAGCTTAAGTATTGGCTGTCGATCGGCAACGCTCGGCCTGTTTGTTAATATTTACAATTCCAGCGATTTGCCGAGGATGCAAGCTCGTTCGAGCTCAAAAAAAAATTTACCGAAAAAAGTACTAAGGGCATTTTCGGTAAATCTGAACCTTGAAATTACGGGGGGCCCACAAAAAATAGCTCACTGTTTTATTAACTTTTCCAAATATCGGGAAACTGACGCACCTTCGCGACCATTAAGCTACTGAACCAGGTAAAATGATAATTTTCCATTTGATTACGCTGTGCGGTAGCGGTCTGCGGTTCAATCAATGGTGGCCTCCTGATTCCGGCCTGTCGGGAAATTTAAATTTCAACTGGGGGGGAACAGGGGCTAGTGGTCGAGTTTGTTGCCGGCCTCCGGTCTCCTGGCCAGTTAAACATTCTCCTGATCCTCCGCTCTCCGAGTTCTTACAGCTAACCGAAGAAAGTTCCCCCGGGCTTACTGTTTTTAAGATACGAATATACGACAGATCTCATGCAACGGCAAAATTCTACAAAATATGCTGATAGATCATGCAATGGCAAAAGCAAACGGCATAAATATACAAATAGAACGCGTAGCAGTAAAAACAACACATTGATCGATAACCCTGTGGACACCTGAAACTTTATTCCCGTAAAAACTTGTATGGTGCGATTTGGAGGTGCATTTGATCAATTTTCAGCATTGAAATCACGTAAAACGGCCGGAACGGAAACTGCTCAGGCATATCGATGCTTTAAATGTATAAAACCCAGGCCCCAAAACGAGCCGAGGGGTGTGACGATCGGCAAAAAAGGTCATCTCGCGCTGCAGAGGCGGCAGCTCTGACTCATGCTCCAGGCTCATCACACGTAACCCAGCTTACATTAAGATTCAGGTTTAGGTTTAGTACACGGCGGCGCGTATGCATTTGCTTCCGTCCCTGAGCTTGAATTTAGAGAAAGATTTACACACGCACAGTTTTACGTAGCACCAGTCAAATTTTGATGACGAGGCTCCTTTCCACCCGTAGTCTCGAGTTTCATTTTAACTCCATTTTGAGTCGAAACTTTGCCCTCAAATTGCAGGTTACAACTTATTTTGTTTCATCATGCTAAACCATAGCGTGTTTTCTTCTAGCTCATAGCATGGCATGTGATTCATTTAATAATTGATGTATTGATAAGTAGTAATATAATGCTCTTTACAATATTTGTAATGTAAGCTGTGATTCCGAAAAGTAGTTTTTCAGCATTAATTTAGGCCATTGTTCGAATTGGGGATCTACAAAATCGACTGAATTTTCTCATTTTTAACCGCTTCCCACTACCGCTTGACTGGGAATTTCGTCTCTCATCCTGGTCTTTTTCTTGTGACCAACACCTACATGTTCATTTTGACGGCTTAGCTTCCTTGTTAGAATGTTTGATATATATTAGGGTGTTGTGTTATTGTCGAATAGCGCAAAATTCAACTTTCAGGAAATTTGCCAGAGTGGGGCATCGTGGTAGATCTATACTGTATTCTTCTGGTTTTGGGCGATTACTACCATATCACTGCGAACGGCAAACTACATATGGTTTGGCGAGACGCTATGCAATTATACAAAACAGGAAGGGGCGAGCTTTTTGTGGTGCATACATAGTGCTCACCAAGGGTTGCATCCTATTTGTGATTGTAGTGTTTCCCAACATGTTCTCAGTGAGTTCTATGTACATCCTTCGGAAACTTTGTTTTTGACGGACGGAGCTCTCTGTGTTCCCGCGTCACACGTCCACCAAGTCGAATACGTAAGTCCTCGGGTCTTTGCCCTTCTCGCTAAACTTTTTCATCAGTATCCGCAGGTGCCAGGCGACGTCGTGCTTTTATCCGCTTCACAATCCAAATTGCAGATCAACGGAACGACTTTTGAAGTTGTGTTCATTTTCCCGCCGCACCAGCAGCTATATTCCATAGAAGTCTTGCGAGCCGTTCTAGTCCCTACACACTCGGTACAAGGTCCCCAATGATCTCAGATTCAGGCACATGTTCACCGTGCCCAGAAGCATCTCCAATCCAGCTTCTTTCAGAGATGTCGATACGATTTGCCGGGACGGTGTTTCCAGGACTGTGTCGGAAACTACCCATTTCGAAACACTAACCACAATTTTCACATTTCCCTATTCGCTTCTACCGCCCTTCTACCGTATCACCTAAAATTTTTAGGATCGTGCTATGAGGTTAGACGTGCTATATGGTAAAATTTAGGCATATCAGCTTATTCGTTCACTTGATAGCTTGTTGTACAAAATTAGGTTGAATTGTAGTCGCCTAGTCATATGGTAAACGTAGCATTTTGAGACAGTATGATTTTTCTCACTTTTTAGGCCGGAAGTTTGGGAACTATGGTTTCTAATTTGGAACCCCTGTCGTGAGATAATATTTGTTTTTTTTTTTTTTACGCTACACTCATGATAACGCGTAAGAACATGAATATGTATCCAATTTTTGAGGAACTGGTGTTGTCATACCCTACCTCCCAGAATTAATGTTTAGTTTGGCAATTCCGCAACAGTAATACATATTTTTGTGGTGCCATATGGAAAATATATATTAATTATGTTAAAATATATATTCTTTCGATAATGACACCCGTTCATTTGCTGTTTCCGAAATTGTATTATTACCGTATGGTCGCATGGCACAGTCTGTGAGGACGCGGCCTCGCCTCGCTAACCCACCTGCCCCCACGACACCACGAAACGATTGCAACAAAAATTTTTTTTTTTTTCTGAATTATGATTCTGCAGCCTAATCGATTTGTACAATTGACTCAGTTTTGTGAGCTTCACAAGTGAACAATAGTGGTTTTGGCGCTGTGAATACATATTCACAATATAAATATAGCTCAAATGTTTAAAAGTAATTTTTACTCAAAATCATAAAGTTACTTGATTTGTAGAAATTTTGGTAATATGAACCGAGTGATGAATAATTATTTTGAATATAATTGATAATTGGAAAACTCAACCTTCTTCTTGAAACAGCCAAACCAGAAGGATGCACCAATTGAAATACGATATTGCAAAGCTTAAGTTATAATTTATACATGAATATTCGGCAGATAATTAACCCGGACGAAAAGATACTTTGCAAGAATATATATTGCACTAATGAGATGTTTGTTGCATTTAAACCACAATATTGTATAAAAAACTTTTTTCAGGCACATTGTAAAAGCTCTTAACACCACGATAACATGGAAGGATGGGGAGAAAATATGCTCACCGCGGCAAAGATATTTGGAAGAATATATATTGCACTATGTATCATTGCATTTAAATGTTTATACATATTATAAAAACTTTTTTCAGGTATTAATATTATAAAAGCTTTTGTTTTTGAGCGCAGCAAAATTTCCGCAGCGCTTAAACAGCTGGAATCTCGTCATGAGGGATCCGGCAATGGGCACCAATACAGCAGTTTGTGTTTTCACAGCTGCTGCAACGCTCCAAATTAAGTTCCGAGAGGGACGCAAAATTTTGCACATTTCAGAGTTTCTTTCATTTTTATGACTTATCAAAACCGGTAGAACAATTAAATTCACCTCATGACCAAAAAGACGCGCTGAAATTTATAAATCACAACATTTACGAAGTGTCAGCAGTTTTTGGTTGACGCGAGGAGAGCCCCGCTGAATAAGAACTCTTAACCATTATGGAGTTTAAATCTAAAATCACAACATTTAAGGTGTCACCGTTTCACCACGATGCAAGCCTACGCAAGAAGCCGCTGACCAAAGTCAAAATTATTATGAGGTTAATTATAAATCACAACATTTAAGGAAGTGTCACCGTTTTGGGTCGTGTACCTGACGCAATGAGAGTCGGCTGACGCAAGGTAAATTCACTCACCACGATGTCTTAATGCATAGCCAAATGATCTCCCCGAATGGATATCAACAGTAGTTTGTGTGGACACCCAAAATATTTGTTCCAATCAAACTTTTAGCCCAATAAAAATTATGTTGGTGAAAAATATTTACTCACGAAATTAAAATTTTTCATGTGCAAATCTCCGCCACCGGAACTTTTTGAACATTATTCAAACTGCATTGTTTTAGATTTGTTGAGATTGTTGAAACTTTTTCTCAATAATTATAACGAGACGTTTTGATATGAATATATATTAAATACTGTATATCTATATAAGTGTATATATACATATATTAAAATTTGAAGTTTGACATAATATCAATGCGCAAATTGACAAATAAATCTACCGTTTTACAAGGCATATCTTTAATCCGCAAAATTCAACACAATGTTATCCATTGGTTGTAGCAAAAATCAAAAAACAGTTCACAGTAGTTTATAAGAAATACAGCCAAAGTATATAATTCTGAGGGATCGTTCGTGTTTTATCGCTTTACGAAAAAAAAATTCGCTAATGAGTCGGGGAACTTTGGGAGGCTTTCAATAATTAAATTATAGCTAATATTTACAAACATGTACCATTATTTACATGTAATAACAACAAAACGACAGTTGTACAATGGCAATAACCAAATTATCTTGTTTTCAAGATGTACATAAGACCAAAATATGTGGAATTGCTACTTATGGTTTGAAAACAGGAGTAATGAAACCCAAACAGCTGGAATAAGCTCCCAAACCCAGTCTCTTTCCAGAACGATGTATTGTAGAATTAAGCTACGATGGGAGATGTTGGAGAGATATATTTTTGTCCATTAAAATGTCACTATATATCAGGAGCTGCAGCAATTTATAGAGTGATTTATAGTTTGAAAATGAGCTCAATAAAGCAAGCGGGATTTTCTCGGTGGAGTCTGCTTTACTACGCCTTCCATCTAACAAGTTTGTGTTAGGAAAGACGATTCAGGTCAAAACATCTATCAAAACATAGGGAATGGTATTTGCCCAACAGTGTTCAGCTTCATCACAAAACTGCCAATGTGAATTTTTAGGGTGGAAGTGAAACAGAGACGCCTATCATCTCGACAGGATGCAGCCTAGTTTACCCTAACGCTGCGGTTGTCCTAAGCCTGAGCCTAAATGGAGGCTGCCGCTCCCGAACCCCCAGCTCCAAGATTCCGCGCCGAAGGCCATGAAACGACAAGCCTATGCGATTGATAAGAAATACTCATATTTGGTTCCTATACAGTAAAATTTATTTCAGTAGCTCACAATTCGGATTTGCAAAAATGTTCGAAGTTATGGTACAAAATCCGCATGCTCCGCAGTAAATTTTCATATAATTATAATAGTTGACACATTCGTTTTGACTGACCAAATTACAAAACCGGTGGTCGTTCGTAGATATGTCACGCCCGGGTTCCTGTCCAATTACCATATTTTTGCACCACATTTCCGGGTCGCATAGTAGCGTATTGTTCACATTTGCTGTGTTATTTCTAGGCAGTGTCGACTTCGACTCTTCACATCGCCTGGTCCCTAAATACTGTCTCTAGATAGATTGAGTAAATAAAAAATTTTTTGGAGCGAAACACCAATCCTTTAATAGGTAGAGTCATATGTACCACTATTGAAAACCTTATGGGTCTTACTACAATTATACGATTTGGGCAGACGCTTGTCTTTAACAATTATTTTGTATGGTAACACTGTTTCGCAAGAGCTAATGTATCACTATTTGAAAACATACTGACGCTGAGCCAAATCTGTGTTCAATAAACGGTATCGTAGAACGTTTATGTTTGGATTTTTATTGAGTGGAGACCGCTGTTTCGTTCTTTGGATTGAAAGATGTGTTTTACGTATTTTGACAGGTTGCCCACCTTTGACTGTAGCCATATCATGCCGGAATCATTTTACCATTTGGCCTAAATGACTATCTTATCCTATTTGACAGAAAAACGAAGTGCCGTGAATGTAGATTTGATAAATTAATATGACGCTCTGTAGCAGATGATATATATACACAGTGAATGAATGGCGCGTGAGGAGCTGTACGTTACGGCAACACCATTTGGATTGATATTGGGAAAAACGAGCACAGTTAGGAACATTTTTTATACATTCATACAATTCGCGGCATACCCCTTAGTCAAAAGCTGAAAATCAGTTGTTTGATTATGCAAATAATATATTTATCGATATTTTTGTAATTTTATTTATTTCAAAATAATTGGAAATTTTTTTATCCCATTTTACAATGTATTTAGAATTTTTCTGTGGTCATTTATGAGAAATTGTAACTTAGTTTAGTAAAATAGAAGAAGTGTAGGCCATTATACTAATGCTTTGACAAAAAATGAGCCATTATCAAGTTATGGTTTGTAATAGCAGAAGTTATTTGACGTGAAAAATTCAAAGTTTTTTTTTTTTTTTATTTAGTAATTAACTACATTTGAATTTGCCACACAAAGGCAGCGCAAATTTTCATCAAATCTATCAATCATATTAGTTGTAGTCCATAATTACTGGTGATAAACGACCGCTGATTTCAACCTAAACATGGTGTTGGTGTATATCATTGAGACATCTAAAAACAACGAGCGATTTTCAGGCTTACGTGTACACTTTTTCAGAGCGGGGAGCACACTATTGTGCTCATGATTTTAGTTTAGTTCCAGCAACTACAATTTTTAAATCTTTGTTTTGACACGTTGGGCAATTACCTTTCTGAAAAAAAACGTGGATATATTTAATAGTTTATTTATCCGTCTTACACGACATAAATCAACTTTGACATTTTGTACTGTATAGAGATATACCTGGGCAGCTCACGTCTGTCTTTTTTATTTCAGGTACATTTTCCAAAAAGCTTGTTAGTTTGCGAATATCATTCCTGTTTTTGTCCAGCTTTTGCTCTTTGTTGTTACAATTGTCGGGCAAGCCATTTTTCTTTAACGCATATGATACATAGTAAACATGATTTTCTCACATATTTTATTTTAATTTTAAAAAGCACAGAACGATTTTATAGTAGCCTCCGCTTACGAACCAAATAAAAATCGAACTTTTTACAAGCGATTAGAATATAAATAACTTACAATGTAGTCAAACCTTTTGCGAGGTAAAACGGATTTCTTTCAAACACATCCCTTCACAGCTGAATCGTTTTTACAACAAGCATTAATCTGGACCAAATTTAGCAAAAATCACCGATTGAGGGAAACTTTAAACTCTTCAGCACATTTTACAAGTATTATTTTGCTTACTCAGCACTGTTTGTTGAATTTAAAGATTCGATGTTGTAGCGATCAACAGATCAAATATGAATCTCTATCCACTTGTAATTGTTGACCGGGAAGCGGAGTCCATGCCTTCTGACAAAAATTACCGTTTAGCTGTCACAATGTATATAACCCAAAATACTGTGAAGTCCATATAGCTCACTTTATCGACAGCATTTGTTGTTAGATCTGTGACGCAAGACGCAGCCTTTTTAGCAACCGTTTTTAGACGGCAACATTCCTGTGGACGATTGCAGGTTTGGCTGCGTAATAGTACGAAACGCTATTTTTAAGCAGGTAAACGTCGTCCAGGACGTCATTCCGTCTGCCGTCCTAAAAACGGTTGCTCAAAAGGCTGCGTCTTACGTCACAGATCTAACAACAAATGCTGTCAATAAAGTGAGCTATATGGACTTCACAGTATTTTGGGTTATATACATTGTGGCAGTTTGGAATCCGGGTTAAGCTTTGTCAGAAAGGCATGGACTACCAGGTTGCGGGTCAACGAGGGTCATGGATCAAGATTAATATTGATCTGTTTGAAACCTGATCACTACAACATCGAATCTTTAAATTCAACAAAGCTTTTTCATCTCATCAAGCAAATAATACTTGTAAATGTGCTGAAGAGCTTTTAAAGTTTTCCTGATGGTGGTTGCTAAATTTAGGTCAGGATTAATGCTTGTTGTAAAAACGATTCACGCTGTGAAGGGATGTGTTTGAAAGAAATCCGTTTTTACCTGCGCAAAAGGTTTAACTTTTACATTGTAATTTATATTCTAATCGCTTGTAAAAAGTTCATTTTTTTATTTATTGGTTCATAAGCGGAGGCTACTATAAATCGTTCTGTGCTTTTTTAAAATTAAAATAAAAAATATGACAAACTGGTGTTTACTTATGTATCATATCGTTAAAGAAATGGCTTGCCGACAATTGTAACAAAGAACGGCGAAAGTATTGGACAACGTAACGGAATGAGCGGGAATGATGTCGTCAAACTAAATCGGCTTTTTGGATGTCCTGAAAATAAAAAACCAACAACAACGTCAGCTCCAGGTATAGGTATACAGCAATATGTCAATTTTATGTCGTGTCATAAAATATAAACTTATTAAACTTATTATCCACGTTTTTTCCAAAAGGTAATACCAAACATATATTCAAAACAAAGATTTAAAGATATTATTCCTGTAGTTGCTGAACTAAACTCTAAAAATCATAGACACGCTGGTGTGCTCACTATAAAAGTGTACACGTAGCCTTGAAATCACTCATTGTTTTTAGATGTTACTGCAAATGATATACACCAACACCATGTTTCAGGTTGAAATCAGCAGTAGTTTGCTTTTATCGCCAGTAATTATGAACTAGACTAATTATGATTGATAGATTTGATGAAAATTACTTGCCTTTGTGTGGCAACAATACATATTTCCGCCAGAATGTAGTCATACTAAATAAATCAGCAAAACTTTGAATTTTAGCATCAAATCTGCTTAAATTCTGCTATTACAAACCATAACTTGATAATGGCTCATTTTTTGTCAAAGCGTTATCTAATGGCCTACACAATTTCGTTACGGCTATTTTACTGAAACTAAGTTACCTTAGAATCTCATTGATGGCCAGCAGGTCTTGATAAATACATTGCTAGAAAATGGGATAAAAAAATTTCCAGAAATTTGTTTTGAAAAAATAAAATAAAAATGTACAGAAATCTCTTTATATGTAAATCTGCCATTTATTTGCATAATCAAACAACTCATTTCAGCTTTTGACTAAGGGTATGCCGCGATACTATGAATGTATAAAAAATGTTCCTAACTCAACTGTCTAATATCTAGTTTTCCAATCAATCCAAATGGTGTTGCATAACGTACAGCTATCACGCGCCATTACGTACTATTAACTGTGTATATATATCATCTGCTACAGAGCGTCATATTAATTTGTGAATCTACATTATATATCCACGGCACTTTGGTTTTTTTCTGTCAAATAGGATAAGATAGTCATTTAGGCCAAATGGTAAAATGATTCCGGGCAATGCAGAGAATGCACGTATGGCTCTCACATCAAAGGTGGGCAAATTTCTGTCGAAACCAATAAGTAAAACAGCATCTTTCAATCCAAAGAACGAAACAGCGGTCTCCAGCCTTAAATAGAAATTGAACGTAAATAATTTTCTACGATACTCTTTTATTGAACACAGATTACTTAGCTACAATATGTTTTCGATAAGTGATACATTTAGCTCTTGCAAAATGATTGGAGTTACCATACAAAATAATTGTTAAACAAGCGTCCTATGGCTTGCCCCAAATAGTTATGATATTAGTAAGACCATAAGGTTTTCAATAAGTGGTAGATATAGCTCTTGCTATTAAAGGATTGGTGTTACGACACAGTTGTTGCAAAATTTATTTTACTAGATCAATTTGTCAACTACTGAGGTCAATTTTAGGACCAGGCGATTGTGAAGATCAAAGTCGACACTGCGAGTACTGGAGTGAGCACGGCGAATGTGAACGATACGCTGGCTATATGCGGATTTACTGCCGGAAATCGTGCAATATCGGTAATTGTGGAACAGGAACCGGGCATAACGTGTGTACGAACGACCACCGGTTTTGTAATTATTGGTCAAGCCGAAACGAATGCGTCAACTATTACAATTATATGAAAATTTACTGCAGAAAAGCATGCAGATTTTGTTCGTAACTTCAAACATTTTTGCAAATCCGAAATTGTGAGCTACTGGAATAAATTTACTGTATAGGAACCAAATATGAGTATTTCTTATCAATCGCATAGGTTTTGTGACTCATGTCACCTTCAGGGCGGGACGTTATGTCATGGGAGAAAAGATCAGCTTGGAGCTGGGGGTTCGGGAGCCGGCAGCCTCCATTTAGGCTCAGGCTTAGGACAAGCCGCACATAAGGAAAGAGCTTAGGGTAAAGCTTAGGCTAAGTATGTCGAGAATGGCATAGCATCTGTTTCACTTCCACCCTTAAAAGTCACATTGGGCAGTTTTGTGATGAAGCTTGAACACTGTTGACAAATCCATTCCTATGTTTTTGATAGATGTTTTGACCTGAATCATTCTTTCCTAACACAAACTTGTTAGATGGAAGGCGTAGTAAAGCAGACTAGCAAAAATCCACTTGCTTGCTGGGCTTCATTTTACCGAACTTCTAAAATCACTCTCATAAGTTGCTGCAGCTCCTGATATATAGTGACATTTTAGATGGACAAAAACTAACCTACTTCCTCTCTCCAACATCTCCATGATAAGGCTTAATTCTACAATACCATAGTTCTGGAAAGAGACTAGATTTTCAAGCTTATTTCAGCTGTTTGGGCTTCATTACTCCTTGTTTCCAAACCATAGACCGTCGTAAGTAGCAATTCCACATATTTTGGTCTTATGTACATCTTGAAACAAGATGATTTGGTTATTGCGAGTTGTACAACTGTGGTTTTGTTGTTATTTGATGTCCGATCAGTAGTGCATGTTTGTAAATATTAGCTATAATTTAATTATTGAAAGCCTCCGAACCCGACTCATTAGCGAATTTTTTTTCGTAAAGCGATAAAACGCGAACGATCCTCAGAATTATATACTTTGGCTGTATTTCTTATAGGACTACTGCTGAACTGTTTTGATTTTTGCTACAACAATGGATAACATTGTGTTAAATTTTGCTAATTAAGATATGCCTTGGAAAACGGTGAGTTATTGTCAATTAGGCATGATATTATGTCAAACTTCAAATTTTAATATCTATTATATATATGTATATATACACTTATATAGATATACATCAGATTTAATATATACTAGTATCAAAACGTCTCGGTTAAGATTCTAAATGAAATTGAGAAAACCAACAATACTCAACAATCTAAAACAATAGTTGAATCTAATGTTCTGAACCGTAAAGTCAGTCGCGGAGTTGCGCGTGGGAAAAATTTTGAGTTCGTGAGTAAACAAGCAAACCAAATGCTTTTTCACCAACACTAAGCTCGTATTCGTACTAAAAGATTTTTATGTAATTGGACGAATATCAGTGTCATAGAAACTCTGTTGTATCCATTCAGATACCATTTGGCTATAATTAACATCATAATAAATTTACCTTGGTCAGCGACTCTCATTGCGTAGGGTACACAACCAAAACGGTGACACTTCCTTAAATGTTGTGATTTATAATTAACCTCATAATAATTTAACTTTGGTCAGCGGCTCTCATTGCGTAGGCTACATAATCAAAACGGTGACACTTCTTTAAATGTTGTGATTTAGATTTAAACTCATAATAATTTAACCTTGGTCAGCGACTCTCCTCGCGTAGGCTACACAACCAAAAACTGTGACACTTCATTAAATGTTGTGATTTATAAATTTCACGTTTCATCTTTTTGGTCATAAGAGTAAAAATTAAAGTGTTCTACGGTTTTGATAAGTCATAAAAATGAAAGAAACTCTGAAATTAATATACTGCCAATGGTACATTCAGAGTCTCAGGAAGCTTAATTTGCAACGTTGCAGCAGCTGTGGAGCACAAACTGCTGTATACGCTCCATTCCAGATCCTCATGACGAGTTTCAGCTGTTTAACGCTAGGAAATTTCATTTATCAGCTCAACAAAAAAGACTTTATAATATTAATCCTGAAAAGGTTTTTTATATAATATTGTGATTTAAATGCAATAAACGTCTCATTAGTGCAATATATATTCTTGCAAAGTACTTCGGTGAGCACTGTTATCTCCCGAGTATTCCATGTTATCAGTCGTGTGCAGCTTTAAGCTTTTACAATATCCTGAAAAAGTTTTTTATACAATATTGTGATTTAAATGCAACAAACGTCTCATTAGTGCAATATATATTCTTGCAAAGTACTTTGGTCAGTATTATTATCTGCCGAATATTCCATGTTATCAGTCGTGTGCAGCTTTAAGCTTTTACAATATCGTATTTCAAATTGGTAGTGTTTCTGGTTTGGCTGTTTCAAGAAGAGGTTGAGTTTCCAATTATCAATTATATTCAAAATAATTATTCATAACGCACTCGGTTCATATTACCGAAATTTATTAAATCAAGTAACTTTATGATTTTGAGTAAAGTCTATACTTTTAAACATTGAGCTATATTTTTATATTGTGAATATGTCACAGCGCAAAACCACTATTGCTTTCACTTGTGAACTTCACAAAACTGAGTCAAATTGTACAAATCAATTCCAAGCTGCAGATCATAATTAGCAAATCGTGATCTGACTTTGTTTTAAAATAGGTTTTGTGCATGCATGCTCATAGGGGGCAGGTGGGATTACACGACCGAGGCACTGCCTTGCACAGACTGTGCCATGCGACCATACGATAATAATACAATTTCGGAAACAGCAAATGAAACGGTGTCATTATCGAAAATATATATTTTAACATAATTAATATATATTTTCCATATGGCACCACAAAAATATATATTATTACTGTTGGGTTTGCCAAACTAAACGTTAATTCTGCAAAAAGTAGGTATGACAACACCAGTTCATTAACTCAAAGGTGGATACATACTCATGTTCTTACGCGTTATAGGCAAAGGTAACTGTAGCGTAGGAATCATTAACAGATTGACAAATACTTCTCTAAGCAAGGCACGCCGAAAGAGGTTCCAAATTAGAAACCAGTAGTTGCAAACTTTCACCTAAAGATGGATCATACTGTCTCAATATTACGTTACCATATAACTGCAGCGACTACAATTATACTAATTTATTACAACGACTACATCAAGTGAACGAATAAGCTGATATCCTTAATTTTTTACCATATAGCACGTCTAACCTCATAGCACGATATATACATTCTCCAGGTAGAACATCATACGCCGGTAGAAGGGCCGTAGAACAAATCAGGAAATGTGAAGTCCTCGTTCATGTTTCGAAAATGGGTAGTTCCAAAAGCACAGTCCTGGACACCATCCGGATAGAATTATGGACATCTCTGAAAGAAGCTGGATTGGAGATGCTTCTGGGCACAGTGAACATGTGCCTGAAATACCTAAAATGTGATCATTGGAGAAGAAATGACCTTGTACCAATATATAAGAACTAGAACGGCTCGCAAGACTGTCAGAACTTCTATGGAATATAGCTGCTGAGTCGCATGATAAAACTACAGACTTCGAAAGTCCGTTCCCGTTGACGATCTCCAATTTGGATTGTGAAGCGGATGAAGCACAACATACACCGCCTGGCACCTGCGGATACTGATGAAAAAGTTTAGCGAGAAGGGCAAAGACCCAAAGACATCCATACGGTATTCGTCGACTTAGATAAAGCGTATGACACGGGAACACAGAGACTCCATATGGTCGTATCTCCGTAGAAACAAAGTTTCCGAAGGGTATGTACATAGAACTCTTCGAGAACATGTTCTGAAACACTACAATACACAGCCGATGCAGATAAAGTCGTTCTCAACCCTTCCCGATAACAGTATGTATGCACCACGAGGCAACACTTAGCCCCTTCCTGTTTATTATAATCATGCACGTACCGGCCTGGAACGTCAACGCCAAAGAGCCATGGGATATGTAGTTTGCGAATGACTTCGCAGTGATCGATAGTAATCGCGAAACCCTTGAAGATCAGGTATAGATATACCGCGATGCCCCCTCTGGCGAATTCCACTGAAACTGAAGAGCGCTATTCGACAATAATGAGACCCGATATACTGTAGGGTGATGTGTGCTGGACATCTAAGATTGCTGACTCAAGGAAGCTTAAGACCGTCGAAATGAACATGTTGGTGTTGGTCACAAGAAAAGACCAGAATAGACAAAATTCCGAGTAAGACAATTCATGCGGGAAGCGGTTAAAAATGAGAATTCCGTCGAGAGGGCTTTGTAGATACCAATTCCAAACAATGTAATTAATGCTGAAAAATACTTTTCGGAATCACAGCGATTACATTACAAATATTGTAAACATTATGTACTACTTATCAATCATGCAAATTATTAAATGAATAATACATGCCAGTGCTATGAGCTAAAGAAAACACGCTATCGAGGTTTTAGCATAACCAATGAAACAGGAATACAGTCCATAACCTTTACTCAGATTGAGGCAAAGTTTGACTCAAATCGAGTTAAAATGAAACTCAAGCTTACGGATAAAAAGGACCGTCTCATTAGTCAAAATTTGACTGGATTTGCTGTGCGTAAAGGATATCGTGTGTAAGAACTTTCTCTAAATTCAAGCTCAGGGGACGGAAGCTAAATGCGGGCTGTACCGGCCGCGATATACTAAGCCTAAACCTGAATCTTAATGTAAGCTGGGGTACCTATAATAAGCCTAAAACTAAGTCAGAGCTGCCGCCTCCGAAACTGCACGCACTGAGATGACCTTTTTTGCCGATAGAACGTCACACCCCTCAGCTTGGTTTGGGCCTTGGGGTTTTATACACATTTAAAGCATCAATATATGTAACAGGCCCGTTCCGGCCCGTTACGTGTCTTTTACGTGATTTCGATGCTGAAATTGATCAAATGCACCTCAAATCGCACCAGACAGAGTTTACGGGAATAAAGTTTTCAGGTGTCGCAGGGTGCCATGGTTATCGATAAATGTGTTGTTTACTGTTACGCGTTCTGCCTTTGTTATATTTATGCCGTTTGCGTAACCTTTGCCATTGCATGATCTATCGCATATTTGTAAACCTTTGCCATTGCATGATCTGTCGTATATTCGTATCTTGGGACAGGCTCAGGTGAGCCCAGAGAAACTTTACTTCGGTTAGCTGTAAGAACTCAGAAAGACGAGGAAGATAGGAGAATGTTTAACTGGCCAGGACCGACAACTCGAACGGAACTCGACCACTAGCCCCTATTTCCCCCATTGAAATTTCAAATTTCCGACAGCCCGGGAATAGGAGGCCACTGGTTGATTGAACCAGACCATTACCGCACAAGTAATCAAAATCGAAAGTATTGGTTTTACCTGGTTCAAGCAAACTATAGCTTAATGGTCGCGAAAGTAAGCTGAAACAAACGGGTTACGGTAGTTCCCGAATATTTGGAAACAATGGACATCGGGCCTGTTTATCGGCCCGTAACCGTCCAACGGTTCAGATTTACCGAAAATGCCTTGAGTACTTTTCGGTAGAGAATTTTTTGGCTTTCGAACGAGCTAAAAATATCGCAAATCGCTGGAGGATTTCCTGAGATATTCTAGGGACAAACAGGCAAGCATTCAATCAACAGCCAATACTTAAGCTAGGTTTTGCTGGTGACCATGGTTCCAAGTAGACATCACCTAAATATATATATATATATGGACATATAGCGATATATGTGTGTGTTCATGTGTGCTACTTGATTTTCCCGTCCCGGCACTTCTATTTCCCCCTCCCACCGGACAAATTCCCCTTTTTGATAGCATCTTGAACGCCCCAAAATGGCTTGACCAGCGCCCTAGCAACCGGGTTTTCTTATAACCAGCGGATCGCTGATTGAAAGTATGCACGTTTTTAAGTAGTCTACCCATTTAGGCATCTGACGAGGCCAGACGGGTCTCGATCTGACCAGTCATCCCGCTGCTCTATAACTTATTTCCCTGCTTTATAATGTACTACGAAAAGTCAACATAAAATGCCGTCTGTTTGTACCAATTCCGAATTTGACCCTAGACCCTAAATGGGCTCATGCGACACCTCATTCTACTCGCCTGCTTTTGGCGAGTACAACGATATACGGCGGGTCGCAGCCCGCCTGCTCGCTAGTTCACTATAACCGGTCAAAGTGTTCCCAATTTGGCATACCGACTGAAAGTGGGTACAAACCAACCGAAAATTTATCCCTAACTCGAAAGTGGGCAAATCGCTCCTCGTTGTATTCACCACGTCGAGACCTCTCCAAAAATGCCCGGCGGGCCTCCGTCCGTTGCCCCGGTAACCCGGGACGGCCGACCAAAGCGCCCCTACCACTATCGACTCTCGCCCTATCCGCAACGATTTTAGTGCCCCTCTAACCGCCGCCGTTAACGCAGGAAAATCACCCCTCGTTTGAATCGCCTTTCCAAGGCGAGTTCAACGATGCCCGGCGCGCGTCGCTCCGCCCAACCGTTAGCGCAGGAAAGCCCGCTGAATCCCTGTATACTAATATATGTCGGAACCCAAAATTGGGTCCCGACCCGCCACTGCGTCCACCCCCCTCGTGTTTGGTATCGGTCGGCCACGTTCTTCGTCCTGGGACCGAATTTTGCCCCAGCCCCTCGAAAATCCCTCGGGATACCCCTGTCCCGCCTCCCTTCCCGTGCCCCTTCTTTTCCGTTTTCTCTCTCTCTAACCGACTCCTGTGGTCGGCTGTCGCTGTTGTGGTCGTCGTGGTTGTGTTGTGTTTGTCGTTGTTGTTGTTTTTGCTGTGTGGTTGTGCAGTTGTTGTTGTTCTGCGTGTTTCGGGTGTGAACTTGAGCGAGCTTTCTGTCGCTCAGGTCGCCTGTGTGTCTCATGTGTAGTGTGTGTTTATGTGCTCATGAGTATTGTATGTACATGTGTATGTATATAGGGATATAGATATATATAGAGTATGTAAGAACATGACAAAAAAACAGGACGGACGAGGACAATATATGTAAAATGCTGCTAAATTTGTAAGTTTTACGAACGGACTGGACGCATATGACTAGGAAGGACGGGGGGTATGTTTAGGTCCCTCCCGTGGGCTCTGGGAGTTCCTGAATAGGACCCCCGGTAGCTCAGAGGATACATAGGAATGTGCTGCGCCCCAGACCGCGAAATGAGCTCATTCCCACCTTCGGTCCCCATTTTCTGGACGTCTAAAGACGTCCAGGCGGGATATTTGAAAAGCCATCAGCTAGGAATGTTAGGAATGTTTGGCTTTATCTTGTAAGCTGACATGTAAACGTGCAATGTTTGCACGTTTACCATGGATGTGGCAGTAAAATTTGGCCCCAGATGGACTGTTAATAAGCTTAATTAGCTGATGGATGGGGAAGCCAACTCGCTAAATAGCAGGAATTTGACTTTAAATCGACAAGTTAGCTGGTGGGAATTTGATGAATGAGGACCAGAAGACTAATCTGTCCTGAAATGAGGACCGATTTCCAGCTTAATCCGAGTGTTTTGTATGGGGAAGAAGATTCAAAATTTCGAATTTGACGGGTGACCCAACCATTTTTGTAGAACAGTTAGGGTGATAACGGGTAATTTAGGATTAGGTAAGAGGTTTAAGAGATCTGAGTGATGATCTCTAGATAAATTTCTGACGTAAATTTAAAAGTAAAGATGGACGAGGTTCAAGATCTCGTTGGAATTTGGGCTAAAATTCACAGATGGTCGACCTCCGAGTATTCGGAGGGTTTAAATTTGATGTCGGCGATTTCGATTGAAGCCGACTCTCTCTAAAGGGGACCCAGGGTTTACGATAGCTGTCAAAATTAAAATCTTGGGAATTTTTCGATTGGGCGCCCGGGTTTGAACTCGAAAAAGTGGGCGTCAAAAGATCATCACCGATTGGATAGCGACAAAATCGCTATCCTTCAACATAGCCGAAAATTTTGAGGCGACGACTACCGCATCGTCTTTTGGAATCAGTTCCACTTCGACAGCGCGGAGTTCGGTCGACTTTACTGACCGGCTCCGACGCATTATTTTAGTTATTTTCTACGTTTGTTCGATTGCTTTCCCGTGTTCTGAGTTTTCGCGTTTGAATTGGAGACGGCATCCGGAGGACCGCGCAGACCTCCTAGGTCCCGCGAAGGGGGTTTTGGCTTTTGCCACCCCGGATCAAAGACTGTAAGTGAACCTGAGTAGGACAACCTGAAACATGGGGGTTTACTTTCCCCGGATGTAACAGTGACGATCCATCGATTGAGGATTTCGGTCGACATTAGCGAGGCCCTTGCCCAGTAGACTAGTTTCACTTCAGTCGTTGCACGCCCTCCCCCCCTCAACTGAGGGTCATGTTTTCACAAATCCCTTGACAAACCTCCGTGTGTCGAGTTCCGTCTTAGGCGTTGTGGGCCATTGCGCGGGATCGTGATGAAATGTAGGCACCAAGGTCGAAGTCCTTCTGATTCCCCGTGGTCATAGGTAAGGCAAATCAGGCTGGGCGCTTCTCGTCCATGTTTTACGTGATCTGTTGCTTTTGAGTTAGGGCTTGTGAATTTTTCCTGAGCTGACCACGGTAAAATTTCACCACGAAACCATATGGAGTTGTTAGCTTGTTTTGACTATGATTATGGCTTACAAATTTGCAGGTAGTAGATCGTTCGGTGCTCATGCCGCTGCTTGAGCTCGGACCGACGTTGCAGTTAGGGACGGAGCACTAGCCTCTGTCGGGCTTTAGAAAGCCCTAAAATTTCGTTTGTCAGTTGAGCTAAGAAAATCTGGGGAATGTAAAAGACTAAGCAAATTCTAAGCGACTCCAGCTTGAGCATGAGGTTTTTGCACTCCGCAAGGAGCAAAATCTTACACATCGTTTGAAGGCATACGTTTTGTTCTTTCTTTTATCTCCGACTGGTGCCATTAGGCGACGTGTTTACTACTAAAAGTTGTTCGAAACTGGTATAGAGATTAGTCCCGAACGCCCGAGATCCCGCCAGCCCCATGACACTCCAGACTAAGAACTAGTAAAAGATACTACTTCGGAAAGCTGACTGTGAAACTGCCTCGACCAGGCTATTAGGTTACTATAGCTCTTTGTAACAAGAACACGTGGTTAAGCTTCGTGGTAGCACGCAGGAAATCACCTTCTATTAAAACGAACTGATGACCTGGTTAGGTACCAAAATCGGACATGAGCAAAGCTTTCCAAGGCCCGATAGGGTGTGCAATGTTCAAAAGAAAATCACAATACTCTCATTTTACTAAAGAAAAATCGCGTCCTCCAGCGAATCGCTTTGACCCCAAACCGAGTAAATGCAAAACCCCGTTTTCTTTTCAGAGCGACTTGATCGCTGAGTTTAAGTATTTTCTCATTTTTTCTCTGATTGCCCGTTAGACTATGTACTATGTATGCCCCGATTTAGCTTTTTCACCACTTCTGTCTCGATCCTTTTTTGTTTTCCTTGATTGAGTTTCGATCCTGCACGAAGGATTTAAGTCCGCTGCAGATCTCTCAGTGCTAACCACTGGACTATCGAGTTCCAACGAATTTTGTTAAAATTTCAATGTTAACTCGACTGCACAGTTTCGATAGTGCAGTTGAGACACTGTACAATTTCGATACGTACAGTGTAATAAGGTCTTAGGATAAGATAGAGAGAGGATTGAGAAAGAAAAAAGAAGAACGACAAAAGCGACACAAGAAAGGAGAGAAAGGAAACCGACAAGGCAACACCAACCCAAAAGGGACGCAAACGCGTCCGAGGGCGAAACGCCCCGTGTCCCCTACGCCAAGACCAAACGCACACCCCAGAGCAGACCTGGTCCCGGCTGCAGAACAGGCGCCATCACCGCTCGAAGCCGTTAGAACAGCGACCGTGGTCGCCTAGGACACTATTCAAAACGATTACTGCCCTTGCATGCGCCCGTTTTGGCAGCTGAAAAGTTACTAGGGACAATCCTTCTAAGTGACCAAAACTGTGTCCCCTGCGAGTACAACGTAGTTCCCTTGATACTCCACCACCGAAATCAACCACCTTGTCTCCGGCCTACCAGTTACGAAGTGCTAAGATAAGGGAAAAATCTCGATTACTATTTTGGACTGCTGGAGACGCCAAATGGAACTTATTGATAATTAGTGTAAAACCCGGCCTCAGGACAAAGCGCCACGAGAGGCTCAGTAGGGCTGTTAGGTAGGATATACTGAACTAAGGCGGCACACCGGACAAAGTATTTATCATTGGACGTCCCTAGGGGCGCTTCGCTCTCTGTGCGACGGTTATTAGTACCCGATTGTTTGTTCTATACGCATTCGTTGGTCTTTCACCGTGTTTTAGTTTGTAAAATAGGCAGTTTTGTTAATGCAACCGTGTCCTAACTTTTGTCGTAGGTCCATGCCTTTCCGCGTACCCCGATCCATGCTCCCATTCGACTAAAGTTGTAGGGTAAAGGAGGCGAGCTACCATTTTTCCCGCACGGTCCTATAAGTGTGTGGAAAGCCCCGCGTGATCTAGAGCGAACTTCGAAGCATGCCAGAACACATGACCCGAGTTTATAGCGGACTTAGTTGAACGTCTCGGGTATAGATTTTGGTCCGGTATTTCCGTAACGTGCTCGCTCGCGCCGGCTCGCTCCCCGAATAGACGCGGACAAGGGGATGGACGATCCCGGGTTTTGTTTGACTCTCTCTTTATCTTATTTATATATTTTGAAATAAAACGTTGAAAATTATCCCTAGTGTCCATTGTTGTTTGTACCCAAGCGTAATAAGTGCGTCCGGATGGACGAGCCAACCCTGCGTGCCACGGCTTGAGGAAGGGAACATTCCAAGCCCTGACACGTGCGGTTCGCCACCATTGTTCATTACGATAGATACCAAATTACGGCGAGAGTGGTCCACCAAATCACTTATCAAATTTACTGGTTTAATAGTCACACTCATTCGAAAGATAAAATTTACTGCGACAACTTTATCACTCAATGTTAATACAGTCAAAGTTATCTCGTTACAAAATAGATAGTCCGACGTTACACGTTTCAGGGCATGTCGGAACCCTGTGGGGCCACTTAGGCTACAAAGAATAAAGTGTTCGGCCAGGTATAAATTCAGTGTAACTCAAATTTCACTTAGTAAACCTAAATTATCACGCGTTTCCACTTCAAATTACGCTAGACAAAACAACTTCCGTTAGGTTAGGACAGGGAATATCGGTTTGACATTATGACCTGTGAGCAGGTTTCGGTGTCAACCTCCCTGGGGGACTTCAGCAATCATGCCGAGATACTAGACACGTGTGCAACCAATCGCACGGGGTCCGAACACACCCCGTGAAGGGCGCCTACGGCCTGCTAAGCTCCATAACTTCTTGGGCCTGACCAAGAAATGTGGCTAAATAGGAAAACTTAGGGTCAACCCTTGAGGTTATGATAGCCGGGGTCGTATGGGCATGGTGTTAGGAAGTTGCGCCATGCAGCTGCGTCGCCGTTATTACATATATGCAACATTTTCATCATTATCATAGTTTGTGTATAACAAATTCTCATTACGTATTTAAGGTTTTCTGTTTTATTTTTAGTCACTCGGATCGATCAGTTGTCATGCAACTGGCCTTCAATGGTGACACCCTACATGTGCAAAACGTTTAAGCTTGTCACACCATTGTAGATTGTATAAATCCGGTGTTTGTACAGGTTGTTCCAATGTTTTAAAAAATTTTGACAAGCAGTTGTGTTTTAAAGATATCTATTGGCCCATGTCACCTTTGGATTAGTTATTTTTAGGTAGGATAAAAAATTGTATTTTACAGAATCAGGTATGAGTTCGTTATTTTTGTTACCTATTTACTCAGATTCCTACAAATGTTCTCAGATTCACACAAATGTTCTGGAACTTAAACGTTTTAAGTTAGCTGCTAATTTTGCTATTTCATTCTCGTTTTAATTTCTGTATCTTCGCAATGAACACAATTAAAGATCTGAATTCACGATACTCTACGTTTTGCTATATGTTTTCGATACACATACCGGTGAGTAATAGCTTTGGCTTTTATATAATTAACAGTAAGTCGTTATTGATTTTATTAGAAAAAACATTGTGTCTAAATTAAAATCCCTGGGGTTCAAAATAGGAACCTGGACTTCATGTGAATCATATGTATTAAAAATAAATGTCAATATGCTGCATACATCCTCTTCACTTATGTTTATTTTGAGCTGGCTGTGTTTCTTAAGTTAAGATCACACTGTTATTCCGGTAATACGGCGGAATATAAATAGTAAGTAGCATTCAAAATACCTAATACGCTGGTACTCGGATACCCGACTGGTACAACAGGGTACCTGACGCACTACCAGGGTACACGACAAGGGTAGTAGTGCCCAGGAGTAGTAAATAAATATATATTTTCCTGATTCTGCATCAATGAATATCAAAAGTAGTACATAATATTGTTACAGCCAACGTTATTGGAGCAAGCTGAATGCTCGCTAATTTTCACTGGACATTGCATTTTGTAAGTAAGCATATTAAAGCAGCATATAAGTAAGATTATGAAACCGTTTTGTCACAGCAGTCAGTCTGTGATTTCGCTTACGCATTTTTGTGTGGTTGTGCAGCATATAGTTATGTTGCAATTATTATACCAATACGATTATAACGCAACTTTTTGAAACTGGGAGTTGAAATCTGTCCACCAATAATGGCGCCACGGAAAAATTTTGTTGGTTGTCTAACCACATTTAAGACGACTGATAAAATTTTGTTCTCATATGTCACGTTGAAAGTAAAAATACAAACTCCTATTCTGATCGATAATGTAAAAAACTTTTATTAAATTTCACATAGAGAAATATGATTTTGCGAAATTGAAGATGCTTATGCCTGCTTATTTGGAAATATTTAGGACAAATAGTTTTTAAGTAAGATTTTTAAACTTGCCTTTACACAAGGCTTAAAAACACTTGTTTAGACGTCAGTCGAACATAGAATTGTGTTTAGAAGTAATTCTTAGCATTTCAGCCAAACTATTATACTGCCATGACGTGCCTCCCTTCCGGAAGTACATGCATCGGACATAACCTAAAACACTACGTAGCTAAGTTTCTATTCAGAAAGAGCTCTTTTTGTTTGGGACACATTTTTAGATGAGATAACCCGGAGCTGTTTAGTGAGTTGCTGGCTGGATACATGAATATTTATAAGGGCTTAACAAGAATGCTTTTAACACAAAACCAATGAAAATCATGCAAAATATGACACCAAGTTCGCAAGTGATAAATGAATATAGATGGATATTTTGAATCAGGTCTTCACTCCTGTATCCTGCAGTAAACCTTTTTTACATTTTTGACATACTAAAACTGTCTCAAGATCGTAAATAGAAATCTACATGGTGTGCAGCACTGACCTGTCATTTGTTGTTCCTCCGTAACGATAATGAGTAATACGTAAAGCTCTAGCAAGATTACATTTTCATAAATTATTCCTGTTATAAATTATGCATAATTAAAATAAAGAAATCAATAAGTTTGGAAGTTCCTTAGTGCTAAAATCTCGACGCATGACTAACAACGTCGGTATAATAGATTCACTATTGTACTCCAGGCTTATCACTAAAATCGTCAGACATTATGTTGAGAAACATGTATGCTATTTACAAGTATTAAAATTGTCGCAACGGAAATAACATTTGTGGCTCCCAAAGATAACCTTCTATCAAAAAGTGACAACAGTGCAAATGGCCATAGTGCACAAGTACCGCAAAAGAACTAGATTTAAATATTTTGTAAGAATATATACATAATTAAACAGAATCTAGATTATATTGATGCTGTTAGCCATATAATTTAGTGGTTATTACGCTTTGTATCGTGCAGTTACTCGTGCGACGGTAGTTGGCACTTGCTGACGCTTTGCATAAAAGTAACAATGCATTTTACAAGATGTAGTTTCGTTCGTGAACGAGAACTGATTAATCACCATTCAAAGCTGTAAACATATAGCAATTCTATTCCCTGAGTTTCTACGACGTGTACGGAATTCTATGTAACATCGAATCTCCAATTGTTAATATCGTAGGACACCTGAGAACTTTATCCAGTGTCATTTTAGTGTATGTGACCCTGTATTGCGATATTGTGTCAAATTTAGTTAAGCGTTGCTGCACATTTCAGTACTTTTCCGATGAAACATTTAGAGTTTACCCCAGAGGTAATATAAAGCTTTGTTGACTTTATCTAAATCGTATCAAATATTTCGAATGTGTTTAATTAAAATTCAGCAATCGGATAAGCTGCTTCATTAAAACCAATCCTTCAAAAATGCAATGTTTGGGTGGAACAGACATTGCTTAACTCTTAAGTTCGGACCATAGCTAGTGCATAGAAAAATATGGTATGTCGAATACTTTTCTGCTGTTAAGCTTATGTCAGGAAGCTAAAAGAAGACCCCATGGTACCCTGGAAGGAACTGAAATTTGTCATTCATGAATGAAGATCAGAAATAACTGATCTCCTGTCGTCGCCACCTATTTACGTATTCCTACTATTCTTATTGTTCCTGCTATAATTACCTACAATTTAAACTAACGTAATGAATGTATTGAGAGCCATTATTAAATTTTTGAGATCATAGACAATATTCAGAACATGTTGATATTATTATATCTATGCGGCTTTCACGTTATAAAGGGCCCCTCGTGTGAAAGTTTTGTCTCCCAATTGTCTGGACAACACCATCCATATATAATGCGATAGATGGTGTACAAGAAACCATCAACTCAATTATGCGGGATTCACGTTATAATGTCCCCAACAGTTGAAAATTTTGTCCCCTGTAGTGTAGACTATACCGTAAAGACAGTGACAGTGACACCCACACCATATAACAAAATATGAGGGTGTCGGGCACACGCCTAGATATCTCATTTTGCCAATGTAGTATTTCGGTGTTTTATGCTTGCCAATGAGGTGTTTCTAGGGCATCCTGTAGGCACCATGTAAAATGACCCCACGGGGTGGCGGAAACCCTCAGCAAAACGATAAAGCAACGACGGTTCATTGACACCGTCTGAAATAAGCCAAACTATTAGCTAGCTTTGTTTGAAATTTATTTGAAACTTTATTTAAAAACACAGGGGTGTCTGGGACACTCTGTAGTCTAGGGTGTGCCTGACACTGTGTGGGGTACATAAGTTCCAAGTGGTGGGACATTATAACGTGAATCCCGCATTATAATGTCTAAATCTGCCTATTGTTTATTGCTGACAGTGTCAAGGACACCATCCACAACACATTATATAAAGTGTGTATAACAGCATGGTGTAGCTCACACCATAGATTTTTATGGTGTGGTCTACACAATACTATTATCCACACTATGTATTATATCTGCTATACGTATATGTATGCTACACTATGTATGCTATCGACCTATATATGCTATCTGAAAATACCATCACAAACACCATGGTGTCAAAAACCATGGTGTCATATATTTGATGGTGGCAGAGACACTCATATGGAACAAACCTTTAACAGGGGGCTTTTATGACGTAAACGCTGCAATTATCCAAGCTTCCCCCATTCACAGCGTGGCATGTAGAAAAATATGTGTTTTATTAAACGCGCATTAACACCCTTAACACCAAATTAATCTGCATCTAAAAATTAACTACCACTCAAATTGGTCTAATGAACCAAAACCACATAATCAAAGACCATGTACTTTTAAAATCCCAGTGGCATTGTATAAATTGTTGTATTTATAACTAATTGAAACAGACGAGTTAAGTTTACTAAAATATAAAATCCGGACATTTACATACACAACCTGTTTTATTTGAATACTGTGCATTGTAGTACAAGTCGTATTATCTCGCGGTCACACTTAGACTGCGCAAAAGTTTTATACTTATGTCGGTCATTGGGGATTTTATCACTTGTTGACGCTTCGCATGTATATATTGTCGCCATATTCCTACTATGCATCATCGGAGTTCATAATACTCTGTGGAAATTGGAGTAACATAGGTTAAGTCACCAGAAAGTTATCAGCGGCAACAATCATTGAACTTGCTAATCTTCGCCCCAAAAGGGATGTTAGTTCCCTTTAGTTCAGTCAATGAAAAAGAAACTGCAGAGACTTTATAGTATAATCAATACCCTTATGCAAATACGTAATGTTGGTATATGAATCACAGTCCGATCAATCGCATAGGAGCTCATGACCACTGAATTTCGACTAGCTATCAGCTAAGAAGTTGCTCAGCCTTTGTTCTGCACTGATGCAAGATATAGGCAAATCTTTATCGCCACATAAACACATCCTTAACCCGCATAACAGAATTTATGAAAAAAGTTCATCAATTCGTTCCTTCGTCTAGCTGCTATAGCAAAATACAGTCGTGGCCAAAGCACTAGTTAACCACACTAAGCACTAGGTAACTACACAATTTTATTTGGAATTCTAAAATATTTTACAGGAAAGTGAATATTAAACCAGAAAGTAAGATTGTCAACCCTTTCACCTTTTGTATCTCACCTTGATTTCAACTATAGATCTTCACAATCGTCTAAAAATTCCAAGAAACATAAATGAAATAAAAGTAGTTATTAAGTGTAAGCCCAATGGAAATCATCAAATATTTGGTCCGTGTCAACTTTAGGGGCCGGACGTTATAACGTTAGAAAAAAGAACAGCTTAGAGAAGGGTTCGGGGGGCGGTAGTCCCACAACTTAGGTTTTTGCTTAGTACATGGCTCATATACAAACAGCTTAGGCTAAGACTAAGAGTTAGGCTTAGTATATCGAGAACGGCATAGCATGCATGAAATCCCGGCCCCTAAAGTTGACATGGGCCAAATATTTTATTACCTTTTGATTGGAGATAGATTAACCGATGCAAGGCGGATATATATCCATATTCATGGGCCATTCGGTGGCAATGTTCGCGACTAAAAATCGGGCCCATTTTTACATATTATTAATAATGAATATATTCGATATAGCCTATATGTCAATCCACTCAGTCAACCGTCAGACAAATTCGAAAATCTTGTCATAACCTCATAATTATTGACAAAACAAACCCATATTTACGTTTGACATTAAATCGTCAAAGAGATATGTAAAATCTTAATCCAAGTTACAACATAGGTTTCTTTAGGGGTTCATAGGTTAGGTGTTACGCGTCCTATCACCACCCACTTTCCTTTCACTAACTTGAAAAATTTTAGGACCTACCCACACAATTTCCAAAACAAGGGTTAAATAAAATAGGTTACCTTCTCTGCTGCACCCCTGGCGCGACCACCTTCCCCCAAAGTAGACGAAGCTTTGACACCTACGGATTACGCTTATAGTAATGCATTGAATCCATCCGTTCGCGTCGTTCTGTGGTCTCCATTATAGACAACTTTATGTTAAGCTAGTAGTACACCACCAAAACCACATAGTTCAGTATCTTAGATTAAGGGTAACAGATGACAAAAACTGAGGCAAACAAATTTAGAAACGCCAGAATAATATGCACGTGTAGCATCTCGGTACGCTGTGCTACATAGCTTCAATGTCGCGCTCAGGGTTTTCTGGTGGATGGCTATTATTAAAAATTTTTGCCTGGACTCTCCTTGAGTCTTAATCGATCCCTTATAAGGTAACCTGAGCTTGCTTTGACGCTCCACGGCCAATTTTTCATCCCATACCCCCGTCGAGAACCGCGGTATATTTTGGCAAAGAGGCTGAAAATTTAGGCAATAATATCGGAAATTGGGGGAATATTGGCAAAAATTAGGAGAAAATTTGGAAAACTAAGAAAATTTAGAGTCCCAAAATTCTTGAAATTTATCACCCTCTGACGACCCTTTTGCCGACCGTATGATCTCTGCTGGGGAGGCCTAAAGGATACACCACGAAGCTCCCGCTGTCTCGCCTCGCTCAAGACTTCGGACCATGCATGACGCTAGAGACTTCACTTGAACATGTATGATAATGTAGTATTTATGCAATGTATGAGAAAATTATATTAACAAAACAGCAATCAGTAATTTAAACTGAAAGTGTAAAATTCAATATATATTGCAGGCGGTTACGGCGCTTAGGTTCAAAAAACAGGTGCTGAAGATATTCTGGTAATGAAGTATTATTGGCAGATAATTGACAAAAATTTCCTGCTGGAGGATTCATTCCCCATACCACCTTTGGGTGCGTCCTTGCCATAATAAGAGTTTATCGGTGTCTGCATTGTAGTGGTGCTACGCTAATTTTACAAGTTAGAGATTCGGGTTCGAATCCTGGCTAGGACATCATGTATGCCCATTCTTGGATCTTTTCACTTAAATAACGTAAACAATCTACATGTATTTTAATAATGTATTGATTAATTGACTGCATTTATGCAAAATATATTGTGTAATATTTACTGTAATATTTTGTAGTTACTTAAATATTATGTTACTTGATTACCATTTATCATTACAGGGCTGACCCCGAAGGGGGGGGGGCGCCGCCCGGGGTCCACCCGTACCTTGTACGCGATATTGCAGCAAATTATGTTTTTAGTTATATATTAATCATTGGATGCCTTCGGTGTTAATGTCCCTGCCTTTCAACCCTCCCGCGCTACCGGAAACATGAAGTTGAGCAAAGTTACCGTTTTGTACTTGTGTACACATTCACAGCGATATATCGGCAATTTTTATACTGCATATCGCAAAATACGCTGCCAAGAAATGGCTTATGGCAAATTGGTGCAGTCGCTGCCATAACAATATTATAATATTAATGCATTCGACTGCAATTTTGCAGCTCGTCTTTAGACGTAAACCTAACTAAAATAATATAACGTTTTATATAAACGGGGTGTAACTAAAATGTTTTTGTACACTATCAGTGATCTAAAACGCACAATTACCACTTTCCTGCACAACGCTGCTGACAACAGCGGATATTATGAAGCGTATTGTGTAAACTTAATTCGTGATACGTTTGTACCCGTTCGGTTTGAAAGGTTTTTAATAAACTGAGCAAAATCTGTTGAATAGCACATACTTTTGCGTACGTCGCTAGCAATAATACCATCTGGGTTTGATTATCTGGGCTTGCCATGGATTGCCAAATATTATACGTAAACAAATAAATTTAGACATGAACAGGGTAAACACATAAAACGCCTAAATCTAACAATTTTTATATCTCTAGTTATGTTCATAAGCAGTGTTTTGATAATGGTTTACTGTTATAGGAGCTATTCGTATTTACAATTTGCAACATTGTCAACTGAAATTTGATCACTTAATCGGCCGTATTGCAATACGAGTGTTAGCTTAACGTGAGCCAAAATTTATATATTTGAAAAAACAAACAATATCAACTAAATTTATATCAAGCCTTTTATTTTGAACGAATATTCAAGATTCTGAACAAATCAAGACACTTCGTTTTATTCAACGTTTACAAAAAGTTGATTAACACGCAGCGACAAATGTCAGGCTGAAAATGTATTAGTGTACGATCAAAACTGGGTGGTCGCTGAAACTGTTACTCGTCCGAATCAGAGTCACGCCTTTACATCACTATGATAAGTGTTACGATTATAAACAAACTATTATGAATATTTCGTCGATTACGACGCTTTCAAGGCAATATTTTGTCTCCAAATGCCCATTGGGATTTGCCAAACAATCTACCTGTGTGAAAGTGTGCGAGCTGGGGCGTGGTTCAGGGCCATATTTTGTCGATATTTACACTGAACAGTCCTAAAGCTAATTACTGTTCGAACAGCACAGCAACAGCATTATCTCAAGACATAAACACCTAAACACATAAACACATAAACATAACTGAGTAACTTATATTTGACTATATATTTTTACAGATTTTCCGGCTAAAATTTAACTTTGCAAATTTTTTAAGCTCTTGGCGCTCAGTCTCCCGAACGAACTATTAGTATATCTTGTCATATAACATAACGCTGGTCCGTGCAGCTAGAGTCATAAATGCGGCGTGTTTGAAAAGTCAGATTGATTTTCTATTTTATTTATCGTATGCATGGTTCGGTCGCATCAGATCCAGGTCTCTGACCCTAAATCTATAACATCGTCCGGAAAGTATTTTAAGGCATGCCGTTTAGTTGCCTCTATACCGGCTAAAGTTTACTTTCCCAAATTTCAACAGAATCAACAATAAAGAATTCGTTCATATAACACATGTAATAGCGCTGGCATGAAGGAGAAAGAGTGTATACATATAAATTGAACATATTTGTATATTTAATATCGTTGAGGTTAACCTAGATAATACTAAACATTCATTCGGTAAAAAATAGATTTGTTCCTTTAATCTCTCAATTCAGTGTTGTTCAAGGACACACTCTCCTCTACTATCGATGCTGCTACGGGTACTCATTACAAGGGAATTCTGCATAAATTTTGCTAGATACTACCTTAAATGAGATTAGTCACAAAATATGCACGATGACAAATCAAGAATTCGATGTTTCTCTGACATGCATGAAACTAAATAACTACTTAGCCAATCATCCAAAATTTACATTATATATTACAATTACCGAATTTTTTTGCAACAGCTACAATTCAGGAACCTAAATTTCTACCAGATCCTGTGAGTGGACGTTCGGGTATCAAATTCTAGACTTGCACACATGAACTAGGCCCATTTGGGTAGCAGACCTAAAGCATTTTTCAACTTCAAATCATTCGATTTTTATCTATCTCGTGCAGCGTGTTTTAGTAGATCAATTTGGCTCAACTTTTGCAGTGCATATATACTTAGTTAGCTTGCGTATGGCTGTGATACCATTACAACAACCGCTCCTATTACCAAAACCACCTCCATAACTTTAAATTTTAGGATCAACTATTGGTATTACAATACATATTGGTATTATAAACTATAACCGGTTAGTCGCTATTGATTCAAATTTGTTATGGTACATAGATCATTTATTACGTTACGTAGTACTTGCAATTTCAATGTTTATTTCGCATCAAATTCGCTGTTACAGTGCAAGTAATGTCATACATTACCCCTATCATAATTATATGTGCAAAAATCGTTACAGGAGGCAATAAACTAAAGATAACCTCAAATTGAACTCTATAATAAATGCAAAATTATTCTTTAAAGTACCGAGAATGACCACATCAATATCATGTTGCCACTATAAGCCTTTGGCATTTCGTGAGGAAACGACATGCAAATGCAACCTATATACCCATGACTACTGATGTTTTAAACATTTTTTGCGGCCAAGATAATGTATTTTTGAAGTACATGTTTTGTATTGGTTTTCTTCAAACAGCAAAGGTCTTCAAATAAGCTGTCAGACGAATGATTTGCTTTAGCTAAAAGCCAAAATTTACAAATGTTACGGAGACCTGTGCTATCTCAAGTAATTTAGGGGCGATTCACCCGCTATTAATTGATCAATTGACTTATCACTATGTAATTATTGAATATCCAGCGTTTGTTAAGGTGTATTCACATGCTCAAACCTTTGAGCTAAAAATATGAGCAAAATGTTTGAGCTCGTGAACAGGCCTTTATATAAGGCGTCCACATGCCTCAAGACCATTACTTGTACATAAAAATATCGAACATAAAGGTTAACGATTCTTGAATGTCTATAAGTCTTCACCACGGCTATGGTTAGGGTACTAAAATGTCAAAAACCAGCCATCGTCAGCCTTGTAAAGCTAAAATAGTTAATAAAGCCAAACCATCTAAGCGAAACATCTAGTATGTACGTATCACCGGTGTCGCTATTGCGTAATTATTTGCAAATGGCGCTCATTTTGCTAATGTGAACCGGATATAGACGTAGAATCCTGCTGATTACTTGGTGAGATCAGTATGCTCCGCCAAACATTGCGGACCTGGAACTACAAAATAAATGGTATCTTTGCTTTTATGCGCAGCAATTTTACATTAACTTTGTTACTAATAACATGCAATGCGTAGCAATTAAAGCATTTAGAAATATTTGTCAGAAAGAAGTCTTAAATTGGGAAGCCAAAATACTTCTTGTCGCTGTATTTTGGAAATATTGTATTTGTATATGCGTACTTGCAACTTCACATATATAGGCGTAGTCAAACATTGTATAAAATAATATATAGTCGCATAATATGTGTAGTGACATGGACACGTTTGTATGATCATATCATAGATATTTGCATTTCATTCTAATATATGCATGCGCGAATCGGATACTTCCAAGTAAGTGTAGGATTTCACACCTAGTTATTAATTACGCAAATTAGAGTTGTAATTGGTTCAAAACGTGAAACATCTCAACTGTTCAACTATAATTGACTACAAGTTTCCGTTTGTTTGCAAGACAAAATGCTAATCATGTTCGAATTTCGAAACATGTGCACTAGCGAATTCAGAAATTTTTGACGGAGTGGCTGGCACCTTTACCTATCCTTAATTAATACATCGTTCGAACATGTTTTAGATTTTTATTCTGTCAAGTATTTGTTAGTCCAACTTAGGTGTGGCCTCGGTGTGGGGTTGGTGTGCCCGAGCCTCTGAAAGCAATAGAGAACGCGTTTTGTGTAGGTTACGAAACTTACAAATCGTCTTGTACATATACTGCAATTTTAATGTCTACAGCATAGAAACAATATTGTTATTAAAACGATCCCACGCCTTTAAAATGTTATGATTTATTTTTCGTTTATAAATAAAATTATTCTACTATCATCATGTTGATATATTTCTGCAACAATGCAGCGCTTTATTACATATATGGCTCAGAAAACGATGTACAGTTCGGTATCTGATTGGCCGATTTCCTTATTTTATGTCAATCATTGCATATAAAATATTGGCAAATAAGTGGTAAACACATCAATCTACAGCACGTCTCCACGTCTATGAACTGTGCCTGAATAGCAGTCGTTTTGAGATCAAAATTAAGATGAGTCCTGCTCTGCAACGTTATATAACTTGCCAACTGCGAAACGACGCCTAAAATGTTCCCAATATAAAGATTTTAAAGTATTTCCCTACAAGTATGGTAACAATAACCCTTCAATAACTGAATAAGCGGGCAGAAACTAGCAAATATGTCAAAATCAAGTTGCTACTGGAGTTTTAATAGGCTTAAGCTTAGGCTTAGGCTAAAATTGCAATAAATGGCCGGGTAAACCCTACGATGAATACATATTGTTCAAGCTTCGTACTTGCTAGTTATTAGGTAACGATGCTAAACCTAACGATCTCAGGATAACATCTAGTTGATACAAAATTTATTACTGCGATATTTTAACATTTACTGGTTTCGTTTAAACACTTGGGGGTATAATGTTTAAATCTGTTATAAGTTACGCATTTCGTCCGAATCCATCACCATACGCATAGTGCAACAAATTATTTTAAATAAATTTTTCCTATTGTTGTTTGTGTAGTAAACTAAAGTGCTTTCTGCATACGAAATTTTTTAATTTGTACAAGTATATAATTTGTGCTTGGTTATATTGAAATATTACGTATGAAGAGATATAAACAAGATTGTGGGTGACCGTCGACAAAAGCCAATTCTACCAAAATAGGAAAGATTTTAGCTGAAATGTTTGTAACAAACATTTTATTCTTGGGTTTGAAGTGTAACAACAGTAGAGAATTTCTTCGTTGAATTTCCGAACGCCATGGTCACACGAGGCAAACTGCATTCTGCTAAAGAAATTATTACTTTTAAACACTGCTGGAACTATGAACGACATAGCCTATCCCGTCGCAAGCACGGATTACGACAATTGTATAGACAGAAATTATGTAATCAGAAATATAAGTGGATTTACCTTCTTTTTTGATTTAATTCGTTTATTGACTGCTCTTGTAAGTCATGTTTATTTAAATTTGCTCTATATGTTGTGTTATATTTGCATAAGGCTGGCAGAGGATGTTGCAGTCAGGCTATTCCTTAATGGTTAGTCTCGCCATGATGGACTTAACTCCGGATGCAAAACCCTTGGAGCTGCAACATCCAATGACCGGTAATAAACAATATACTACTACTAAAGAACGCGATTGGTTCCCTAGACGGCTTAAATGCAGTAACAATAATTATGGCGAAAGTAACTATGAGGTGCGTAAATATAGTGCAAGTCATGCCGTTCTAGATATACTAAGCCTTAGCCTAAGCCTGAACCATCCGCTCTAAGCTGTGCTTTTTCTAACGTTACAACGTGACGCCCATCAGGGTTACTTGGCCATGTAAAATCTCAAAAGGAGCAGACGGCTGACACCATAAAGGTGCCAGGCCGATAGCACGCCAAGATGCCTAGCCGCAGTTGAATATTCTGTTTTATTCTTCTATGAAAGAATTACGTCGCTTGCATCACGCAAAAGACCAAATTCTATGCGATCATCAAATACTAAAATTGTGAATTTGCTTTTTTGCTCCTAATCATAAGTTTCCACTGAACATAATCCATTTTCGCTGTTTTCAGTTAGCTGAAATTTTATTTGTGAGTGAAATAATTGTAATTTACATGGCTCATTTCAAGTCAGATTATAGCTATGGCTTCTATGGATAGTTTCGTATGTAACGATTAAAATACTATACAAAATATTTCTCGCTCAGAACTATATCCAACGTTTACCTCTTCGTAACATTTGAGGTATAAGCTTAAAGTTTCATGTTATTAATTCACACTGCTTAGTTTGATAACCAAAGCAATTAACTAAAGTAAATTCATGAAAACCATCTATGCATCATGTCGTTCTAGCCATGTTAAAATACTTTGAGAGCTTTAATAAGTAATTACCGTCAGTAATCTGATTTTCAAATTTCTTATTGTCCAGTGAAATATATCCTGCTTGTAAACAGGACAAAATTTCGGATTTACGAATTGAAATTGGACATGGTTTATATGTTATTTTAAAAGTCTTTCGAAGGCTTGCATCAATGTTTTAAAAAGTGGTAACGATAAGTTTTCTCCTAGAAACAAGGCTGAATAATAAAAAGTAGGAAATATTGGAATTTTAGACTGGGAAATAAAGAATTGTTGCCTGCTTGTTGCATAACGGGTGAGGGATCCAACACGGTATGTTGCATTACAACAAGGGCTATGTTATAGAGACACCGCTTAACTCACAATTTTTCACTACATCGGGGTAAAATTTTCGTGTATATATCTAACTTGGACACCAACACATGTTCAACAACTAGCAAAACAAATCTTTTAAAATGACTCACTCTAGTTTGACATATAAGTACAAGTTTCATAATGGCTTTGCATTAAGCTAAGCAATGTATGTGTTTGACGAACGAGGATGTGTAGCAGTTTCCGATATAAAATTAGATAAGTATGCGCACGTAGTGCACATTGGCTGTTTTTCTATAACCAAATGGAACTAGCTTTACGAACGCCATGTCATGCTACACGCGTATATATCACGGGTGGTAAATTACCAACATCGTAATTGTATATAAAACGTATGATTTAAGATGTAACATTATTCTGTTCCTATTAGTCCCTCTATCTGCAAAACGCTAATTCCGAAGATACAACAATAGGTTGGTGCCATTCGACTCAGCTCATCATGACGGTTCATAAATTCACTTCGGCAATATTTATGCTGTAAACAAGTTTTGAAGAATTTTTCGGATTACTAGTGGTCCGCTTCTATAATGTAAGTTTCAGAAAAAGTTTCAAGTATACAACTGCTTCAACGAATCATGATTTTTGGCGTATCTTGATCAAGCGACTTCACCGAATGGGGTATTCGATCCTATTTCTTTTTAGCGGCTTCCATACTTGCTCTCAATACTGTATAATTCAGACTGTAAATATTGGCTCCAAAATCTGTAATTGTGATGCATGAGTAAACTTATGGTGCGCCCTCTACCATCCTGTTTTGTCATTAGCGATTGGGGATCGCCTGTTCGGTGTACGAGCCATCCGTCAACATAAAAGAGAACATAAACTTAGGGTTTTGGGCATCGGGTCCGAAACGTTAAGTAACAGAAAATTGCTCTTTTAACAGTTAATTCGGAAACGTTAAGTAACAGATTTATGACCGTTTGGCATTTCAACTGGAAAATTTTTTATTTTATTATCGAATGAAATTTCTCCCATTTAATATTTTAACACCTGCACATCATATGATAAGTTCGCGAACTACGTGTATTATATATAATAAAACGAAATGTCTTAACGTAACGAAAAAATGCGGAATGCTAGTTGCCCCATTGTGCGTTGTGATGTGGCCAAATAGCAAATAGGAACATTGTGTCAGCGAACAGAAATTACACCGTTTTGCAATCAGTCGCTCTGCGTTCGCGAACGAAAATTTTTGAATTTAGACTTGGCTTTTACAATGAATTTTTTGTTCGCTTTTTTTGTTCGGTTTTGTACATAGTGTCAACATGGGATGGTAGGGGCGCAACTTAAGTTTACTCAAGTGTGACTGAGAAGTCATTTATTTTGACAGTGACGTTCTCAAATCGATAAAATTAATGAATTTGAGCTTTTCTATTGCAAAAATGTTAACTTCCTGATCACAAATGTAGTCAAATGCACTAGGAAAACGGCTTTAAAACTGCATCGGTAACTATACACTTGAGCTCAACAAATACAAAAATTACATTTCGAGCAAACAGTCGATTCCGAAATATTACATTTTCAAGCTTTCAAGAATAAAACAGACCATTTTGAGAACTATTAAAATATTTTATTCAATTCTAAAAATATTTCTTTAAAATTTCACTGAAATGTGAGTCCAAAAATATATTGTTTGACGAAAAAATATTGATTTGATGAAGTAAAAATAATTGTCATGAAAACTAAATCATTTCCAAGCGAACCACGGCCGCATATACTTGACGCTGATTACAAAACCTTGAAATTTTTTACATAAATCACTATTTGACATCGAGTCAACTATTACAACATAATTTAATGACAGGCACCTGAAATTGTCACATTAACTATCTAATTGCTTGAAGAAGACGACCTATGGTCAAATCTATCATCCTTTGAAGTTGATAACTTATATTTTGTCAAATAGTTATTATATATCTATATTATATAAGTATATTTATATAATAAAAAATTATAATTAATTTGCCTACGGTTTTATACAATATCTGCAGCAAACTGATGCGATGATGATATAACACTGTGAGCAGTGAAACTTTACTATTTCGCCAAATCACATGCGTTCAACGTGGACATCAGTGTACCTCGAATGCGAATGGCGAAGTTACATCAATATGCAGTTATTGTAATTTTGCCTACAATAATAGCACTAACATTAATTATTACCTGCAATGTAAGTTTGTAGTTTTATTCACTTAACACACGAAAATGTTGCATAACTCGAGCTGCATTGATGCATCATTTACCTTAAGATGTGTGCGGCAGGGCCGGATTTTGTCACAGTGTGCAGCGGCTCTAAATCCACACTTGGCTATCCTCGATTAGCCAGTGTGACATTTTTTGGACCAAACCAGACCCTACAAATATATTGGCTAATAGTAAAGCGAAGCTGATAAATTGTCACAAGGACCGGAATCGGCTCTGAAAGTCAGAAATATATGACGACAATGGAAGATCACAAAAAATCGAAATCGAAATTTTAGCTACATTTATGCCTCTTGCTTTAAGTACTACTAATCTTGCGTTTTTGTGTCTAGAATTAAACATTTTCCCTGCAACACAATCGGCTAAACTGAGCGTAATAAATTATTTTTTCAGTAGTCCGTCCTGTCTATCATGCGCTGAGACAGCCGCCTGCGGCTCGTACAAGCATAGCTAAGCTATTTATTTTATCTATGAAGAGCGGGATTTCGCTACGCCTTTTTGTCACGATCCGGAATTGGCTCTGTGATAGAATTTATCCTTAGGTTCACATATCTTAAGGTAAATGGTGCATTAAAACATCAGCACACTTTGTTCTATTACTTTTTTGGCATGTAAATTATTCTTTTTCAACAAAAAATTTAATGAATGAATGATAGAGGATAATTTAGCACAATAGTATTAACATTCCAGGAATGCCGAGAGATATGAATGCCACAAAACTGTACATCAACCTAGTACTTCACTACTTTAGTTGCTATTGTTTAACAAAAGCACATAAAAGATCGGTATGTTTGGCACTTCCCAGTATTCGAATGTTAACCAACGGTTTTCAACAAAAAATTTTATGAATGAATGATAGAGGATAATTTAGCACAATAGTATTAACATTCCAGGAATGCCGAGAGATATGAATGCCACAAAACTGTACATCAACCTAGTACTTCACTACTTTAGTTGCTATTGTTTAACAAAAGCACATAAAACATCGGTATGTTTGGCACTTCCCAGTATTCGAATGTTAACCAACGTGGGGTAGCACGGGCGCTTTCATCGTTTATGCGCCGTTCACAGAATAATGCGTACAGCGACTGGCAAATTTGTGTTACAAACGATGCGTCGTCCGTACCTTTTTACAAACGATATATCGTCCGTATATCAGGTTACAGACGACAAGGCGTCTATAAATTTGGTTACAGACGATTCGTCGAACAGTACGTCGTTTGTAATATTTGTTACGGCCGATCGATCGTTTATAACATTGTTATAGACGATCGATCGTTTATAACAAAACTTATAAACGACCGAGTGTCCATAGCAAATATTACAAACAGTTCGTCGCTTGTAATATTTGTTATGGACGACGAATCGTTTGTATCCAAATTTATAGACGACGGCGGACATGAAATTGATGAAGGCAGCAAAGGTGTATGGTTTATCTGCAAAAGCGGTTCTGCGTTTATTTTCTTAAAAAGCGGAGTTTGCGAACAAAACATCACAAAACCTATATATTAACACTAAGGCTAAATTAATTATATATATTCCGCGCAATGTAGCAGATAAGCCTTGGGAAAACTGAGATGGAAAGTCAGGCTTACCTACTTGATTGGATCTTATAATATTGATGCGATGTTTAGCTGCATACCCTTCGCTTCCAATTCATGCTTCGACATGAATGGCAGTCCACTATAGAAATTCAAATAACATAGTTGCTGTGATATTTATCGCTGTCGTAGCTGTGGTGTAACGCTGACCTCGCATGAGTACGCAATGTTAGTGCACGAGTTTACAAGCCAAATCTTACTTTTTCACTCTCGGCAGTCGAGTTAACACAGTCCGTGCTTGCAGTAGAGTGATGATAAGTTTACCTAAAAATTTATAATCACATTGCAGGAGTGTTTACATGCGTACATTATATAGGATGAAACGTCAAACTTTGTACCACAGAAGTCATTATTTTTTTGAATCATTTACCGATGCGATGATCACTTTCCTCCTCTATCCGATTATCATGACCTTGTTTAACTTTTCACAGTTATCTTTATAAAGACAGCATTTAAGTAAACTTTGATCTTAGAAGCGTGAGTTGCAATCAGTCTAAATACAGGGATATGTGAGATATACCACACTACACTTGCATATAATATAGGCCTTAAACATTGCAACAGCTACGTCGAAAGAAGACTGCAAGCCATTACAACTGCTGTGTTGCATTTCTGCAGATCACAGCTGTAACATTTGTAGCTCTATCTATGTGTCTAATAGCACAGCTTCCTGTTGTGCACAACAATGTTCTCCCTGTTGTGAGCCATCAATTAAAGCTATAATGTCTGTACAGATGATCGTATGAAATTTGACACTACTGTATTATATATTAAATATTGTCCCTAGAAAGCAGATGTTTTCTCCAAACAGAATTGTAATCATAAGGTCAAAGGTAAAAGAGCTTGGCTTAGCAGATACAAGACTGGTAGAAAACAAAAATGGCTAAATTTGATGAAACGCTTATACATCTAAACTCTCCTGATTGTAATTAGTTTTCCAGACTATGGAGAAATTGTATTCCCTAATAAAGAAATATAGCAGGATAAAATCGGTTTCCGCTTACTTCGAAATTCTAACAGAAGAGCCCCTTGATCCCAAACTTCCGCACGTGCGTAACTCGGAAACCGCTCTAACATGTGCACACAGAAATTGTCTTAAATTTAGAAAATTTTAACTAAATGGATATGTTTCACGTCAACATTTAGAGCTTAAACTAAAGATTGCTTTGCCAATGCGCAATCACTACTTCATATACTGAAGAAATAACTGGGAGGATAATTGTGTTTTGACTTACTATTCGTTGTTGAGTAAAGTATAAAAAAGTAATTCGCACATCGCTTATAATGCAAAATAAGGAACATTAATGCCGCGAATGGTAAGAGAGATATTTGATAAGAAGAACCGAAAGATATTATACCCACTTAACAATATAACACTGTTCAGATTTGTTGCGTTAACGGATGCTGTACTACGCTGGCAATGTTATAAAATTTGCTATATTATATTTTAAGTCATTTTTGCACTAACGACTTGTATCCCACTAATGTTCCTAGATCGCAAAAGACACCATACCCACTCTATTAAACACTAAACTAAAGGCCGCACCAATACTGGATAATCTAACACTCGTTTAGAGAAAGCCACTAAAGTAGTGCGCCGTTCGCAGAATAATGCTTACAGCGACCGGAAAATTTGTGTTACAAACCACGATCTTCCATACCCTGTTACAAACAATCGAACGTCAATATATCAGGTTATGAACGACAAGGCGCGTATAAATTTGGTTATAGACGATTTGTCGTGCATAACAAATATTACAAGCGACGAACTGTTTGTAATATTTATTATGGTCTATTGGTTGTTTATAACATTTGTTATAAACGATCGATCGTCCGTGACGAATATTACAAACAGTTCGTCGTTTGTTATGTTTTTATGGACGATCGGTCATTTATAACATTTGTTATAAACGATCTATCGTCTATAACAAATGTTATAAACGACCGAACGTCCATAGCAAATATTACAAACAGTTCGTTGTTTGTAATATTTGTTACGGACGACGAATCGTCTGCAACCAACCAAATTTATAGACTCCTTGTCGTCTATAACCTGATATACGGACGATCGATCGTTTGTAACAAGGTACGGACGACGCATGGTTTGTAACACAAATTTTCCAGTTGCTGTACGTATTATTCTGTGAACGGCGCATTATTAACCCTCCCTCACTTCTGAAGAGAAGGGACCAAAATGATCTGTGGGGGTGGTAGCTCGAAAACGCGTTATGTCGTGAAGTGTTAGGCTAAACTCCCGAGTTGGGCAACCGAATGAAAGGTTTTGGCAATAAAAATGTTTTATTCGGCATCGCAAGAATGCTCGACGGTCTTACCTATCACCACTAAAAACGTGTGGTCAGGGAATTTTGACCATCTCACATGCATGAAACCGTAAGGACGAAGACGCCTGCGTCATCCAACAAGGGTTAACAATAGAGTGCTCGTACAAATCACACATATATACTCTTCTTTTAATATCTCTTGGTTATACGTGATGATAGAAAGCTTTGTTTTGGGTTATACGACTATCATAGGAAAAGTATTTCAAATCGTTAAAATTTTAAACTTTTAATCGGTAACTTCATACATTGGTTAGCATTTTGACAAGCGTTGAACAATCTGCTATCGAACGGACGACTCGAACCCGGGTCGTTTAGATTCGACCGGTCTCCCTAACTACCGAACCAGAACGACGTTTTTGCTCAGATCGTTAAGGCTACTCACAACAAGAGCTAATAACAACACATTGTCAAACGCAGCCTAGGCCATGAACTCAGCTAAATGCGCTACTTAGTACTATAATAGCTGCCAAAATGCAACCAATGTAAGCATGTACATAAGTCGCCACATTACATTATTAACACCAGATCCAATAAAGTCCAATAATTTCTACTATACATGTTGCACCTAATACTTCACGATTTTAATTCTATGCACCGCAAAATTCCTGAAACACGTTGTTTTATACATAACTGGTTTTAACCTATTTGTATTAGCCGCTGGATACACTACTTCAGGGGAAGAATAAAGGAGAAAAAGATCTAGCAGACTGTACTCTGCTTAATATTTTGTTGCTAAAGTAATAATTTTCTCCGGTCGTTAAACTGCAGATTTTATATTATCGACACTGTAATTTATACTGTAACTGCTAAATTCCTATTGTAATCCGCCCTGTATTATCTCAACACAACTTGCCAATTATGTTGATGAAAAATAACGGTTTTACCCAGGCCCACGAGGAGGGTTAGAGATGTTGTATGTTGTTATATGTTACCGTCGAATTATGTATATATTATTCATGTTACAAATTTATACATATGTATTACATTCATATTATAAACACAATAATACAATATTTGTTGTGAAGTCTCACTAATAAAAGCAACTGTTTTGCTGATTAAAAATGTTTGTTCTACAAAGAAACTTTGCTGCTCCTGTCATTCCTCCATAAATAATTACTTTGTCAAACATCTTGAAGTGTTCCGCAAGGTTATCTTGTCGTACAAAGTGGCCGTCACCGTCTAACACCTTTCATTCACATTTGCTTCGTAATCATCGATGAGAAGGAATTGCCGGGCACATGTCGTTTAGCGTGACTTTACTGAAAATGACTGCTAAAATGTAGAGACATAATCGCCCGGAAGCAAATGTAACACTGACTGAATTTCCCAAATGCACACACTTTTTGAAACATTTCATCCCTGTCAAGGGAATCATCAGCCGTCTCCTACCGTTATGTTGTTTAAATTTTTAACAAATTCAGAATATCATGTTTTACAATATAAATACGACACAATTTGAATACAGAAAAGGAAATTTAAACACAGCTAAATGAAATGCAAGCCTCTTTTTCATTTTCTTTACAATGAACACCACCAGCACTGCTTGACTTTGGTGTTGAAGTTTGAAGAGATTTTTGGACATCGGATCTGCCATTGACTAAGTTGTCCGTTTCTTCACACTGACGATAAAATCATACCACTTTCACCTTCTATTACGCTATTTTATCTTGAAGATAAACATTGCGCACATACTCCAATATTTATATGACTTACGAATGCAGATATCTATATAACGTTGACTATAACTTTATCTAGATCATACATTACTAAAATCTAAGTTACATCTAAATCGTACTAAGATGTTTAAAAACCTTGCTCAAACACAATGGCTGCTGAACGTGCCTACTATAAATACCGATTTCTCATGAGTATGAGACCATGCTCATGTGGTGTTGATAAGTTGATAAACGTTCAAGCATGTCGAATAAGTAAACCATTTGTAAACTCTATGGTCTCGTAGTAGGTTTGAACTGCGAAGATTTGCCGTCGACTTGTCTGTTGCAATAATTAGAGTTGCATCCACTCAGTATAAACTTTGAAGCCGTTGGCATTGTCTGTCGTTGTTAAATTTTAATCACCCTATTTTAATTGCTGCTACATGTAATGATCGTGATATTCTATGAAAACTTTTACCTCATTATTAACTTGGTATTTTGAAGAAATGAACTTATCTTGAAGAAATCACTTAACTGTTAGTATGACAGTGGCAGCTCGCTGAGAATTCATTTCACTTAAGTGGAAGCAAATCGAGCGAAATCAAATTCACAAATGTGAACTTAAAAAAACCCAGTTTTGTTTATGAAAATGAAATCAAATCGAGTCGATTAGCATCATAAAAATAAAAGTTTTTTGAAAACGGGAAATGAAATTAAATTCATCTTTCACTGTTACCATATTGGTGCCCACATCTCATCGTAGTGCCAGTTGAATACTTTTCGAAGGCGGTCAAATTGCTAGAATTGACGTCAAACGTGAATAGCCTGTTGACTATTATAACCAAATACGCCCTCTTTGTGGAGTAAAAACACGCAGCAATTTGCTGAAATTTGAAAAACCAATACTTCTAGCAAACTGTCCACCAACCGCAGGCTTTTCATTGCTTGCGAGGAATTATGTGATTGCGCTCACAGCTAACGGTTTTTTCGAGCAATGCAGCAATGTCGACTTATTTCATAAGAGCTCATAGAAGGGACTGGGGGTTACCTGCCTGAGGACTGGACACCCTCCCGAGGGCCCGGACTACCAACCAGCTTGCTCACGCAACCACCGGCAGCGCTGTAGGTGCAGAACCTATAGCTGCTTTTCGACACCCTCCACTCCTTACGCCGATCGCCAAGACTACCCTGAGAGGCCGAGTCCTTACCTTATCCAGGGACCCGACTACCCCTGGGACCACGGACCTTGAGCATGTGTGGATTTTTTGCTTGGTAGATTAAACATTATTGGGTTGTTGAAGTTGAGACGCAGTAGGAACTCGGCCAACTCGGGTTTAAGCAAATTGTGCCATTTCACGGCCCAAGATTCGATTCAACATCTTCGGATACCCAAACAGCTGTAACCGAAAGTAGCATGTCGTCCGCAGTTGATTGATATCGACCAGTAGAAAGTGCCCGCTGATGTATGGCTTGACTGAACACTTTGACATTTCAAAATTCGGCAATTACAGCATCGTTGCCATTGCCGCATAAAAAACGGTTGGACGCGATTGCGGGTGTTTGATTTTGCGTCAATGTCGTTGTATACCGAAGGATCCAGATAACATTTAGGAATACGGTCGCCCGAAGATGCCTTTCGTAGCTCCTGAGAAAGGGGTTTCATCGTTGTGTCTTAGCTTCCGCCAAGTGAGAATTTGATAAGAACCATGGTCCCATGATTAGTTATTTATTTGTTTTTGCCGCACGCTCTATTCCAGGAACCAGGGCTATAAATTGGTTGCCATTGTTGTCGGCCCAGACGCGCTATCTTGAATCAACCGATGTGCCGCCGCACCTTGTATCGTAATTTATAAGCCGCTGACAAATACGTGGTTTCCTGGAATAGTTGTTTATTTATACCCGCCAGACGCTCTATTCCAGAAACCAGTGTGTCGGTTAGACTTGCCGTTACCTCACCATGGTTAGTCTTGAATTCTCGTTGATTCGTTAGTGTTGTTTGTTCACCGATCAACGACATCGTGGAATCGATTGTTTTATTCACGTCGTACGGCGAACCATCACGTCGTGTTCCCAAATATAAGACCCTGCGGTCTAAATCGTTTCGTGTGGAAAACCAAAGAGCATGTCTTTATCGACAAATAATAACGAGGCAACATAGGCAGTAACAGCATGATGATCAACCTGTTCGAATAATAAATGAAACTGCGATGGCCATTGCTGTAAATTTTTGGCTTATTCAGAGCGCAAGCTCAGTAATAAAAATTGGATATAAAAGATTATTTTTATGTTATTTATATAATTTTGACTGAAATAAACCATTTTTAGAATCATTCGTTATAATTCGGATTGCAGCAAACAAGTTATATGCTGCTTCATATCATAATTCATTCTATATTTCATATATTTGGCTAACACGATCATGATATGGTCACGAAATGATACATTACAGTTCCACACAGACCCATTAATAGATGGCGCACAACAGAACTGAAGCATAGATAAAATTTGTCCTCCAAAATTAAAATTATTGAGTAACGGATGCATGTGGAAAATTACTGAGTGTGTGCAATTTATTAGCATTACAAATCTTTAAATTGCTGTGTAATTACTGGGTACTACATCAGCACACAAAAAATTACTTGGTGCATAAAATTTAGCAACATCCACAAGTGTTCAAATTGCTGAGTCTTATATTGTAGAGCCCACAAAATTTCGGGTAAATTTGGTTCTAAAGTGGATGATCTATAATTATAAACTAGATGCTGCGCTCAGACCGCTGGGTCGACAATACACAATATCACTACAACATTCAGCTGATGCAATATCGTCCAAATATGGTGGCACTGCAAAAAAAAAATAAAGCGTCGCTATATAAGTAGTTTAATTGGGTTGTAAACATTTTCAATAATTAAAATAGCTGTTGTGGAATGCACATTTTGGAACTGTACTCGTACTCCAATTAACCTGTTAGCAAGAGACCACTTTGGGATTTTAGCCACGGTCGGTAAAGATTTCGATCATGGTAATTTCAGATACGTAATTTTTGCACTTCTATTAAGCGCTTCAAACTACCGTAGTCTCCAAGAATTGGTGCTCGCTAGGGTTTTCGATACAACGGATTACAAAGCTGTGATAAAGCAATCCTCTTTATAAGGCTACTTCAACCAGAAGAACAGATTGTTAATTGGACTTATGAAACAAGTGATTTCTGGTGAAATACTTAAATGTCAAAAACAAGTTGTGCTCAGTCCTCTAGCTATGTGATTTAAGTTAAATTCTCTAAAACGACATAACTATTGCTGTAACAGTGGCAATGTTCTACGCGCCACTGTTAGAGGAGTACCACGGGTCTTCGAGTACATGTTTCTGTGTCCTGCGCATGTGTATATGCGTGATTGTTTGTCTTTCGCTTAACGAGGTGCATTAAGCAATCGAAACTGCCGCAAAATGCTTTAGTAACTAGTAAACAGGGTTTGCAACATCACGATCCGGCTTTAACCCGCCATGAAGTCAAATTATGGTTCTACAATTAAACAAAATTCAAATTAATACGGGTATATATAATATAAAAGTATTAATCATCATACATGGACTAAACATATTCACTCCACAAGCCCACGAAAAGTCGCCTCAAGTATCCTTTGAAATGTAGCTGGTGTGTTGCACAAGCCAAAGGGCATCCTGATAAATTGGTACAAACTGGTGTTATAAAAGCTGTCTTCTCAAAGAGGACATAGGGATTTGACAAAATCCCGATATCATGTCCATCACACTGAAAACTGTTTCCTTCCCCATACGTTCTAGCAAGCCATTAATGTTAGGTAAAGCGAAGCAACCCTTCTTTGCAACCGCATTGAGCTTTCTGTAATCAACGCATAGGCTTAAAGATTCGCCATCCTTTTTCTCGACTAACACTATGGGACTTGCCCATGAGCTAGTCGATGGTTCTATAATTCCGAAGTTTAACATCTGATCTAGCTCAGCATCAACTTTTTCTTTGCGTTGGAAAGGTGCACGATATGGTCACTGTTTGATTGGAACAGCGTCACTCACCAGTATCGATACTATGCTGGATAACAGTACTATCTCCATAGTCATAGTCATATATGTCGAAAACTTCTGAATATTCTGTACATAAATCAACAAACCATTTAGTTTATTCCGGGGAAACTTTTTCTTGACCTAATTGAAGTTCACTCAAGAAATTATTGCCTGCTCACTTCTGTGTTACACAGAAGTGAGCAGCACACTTAATGAAGCAGAAGACCTTGCCCAAAACAGGAAATTAAATCTGTTTTCAGCGGAAATGTATCCTCACTAGTCGGTTTGACCAATGTTAGTAATAATTTAACACAGGATCAAACCCTACAACAGGTAGCACAAAGAATGGAACTATTAGCTAGGAACCAAAAAGACTTAAATGCACCGGATTAGGTCACATAGCAATGGGTTACTTGCTTAGAGGGAAACAAACTAGGGCAAATAATATTGGCCGTCCACCAAGCAGTGGTTTCCCATCTCGTAATAGTTTTACACAAAATTTTAGAAAGCCCTCGGTCAGTACTAACCCTAGACAAATCTCTCCAACGCTGGACAAATAGCTAATGCCCCAATACCAGAAACTTTGTTGCAACAACTATACTCCACCCTGCGCCCAAAGAAACCGAACACAAAACTGCCACTGAACTCTCATATAGAACCGAGTTAGAAAAGCTTCGTATTGAAGTGGGTGCCCTTACCAAACAGAACTCTTTATTTGCTGAAAAAGCTTACCCTCAATTAGTTTGTGCGGTTGAAGTAAGCAATAAACCACCTGAATCAATCGCTACTCTTATACAAATTAAATCAACTAAAACAGCCCAAGCACCTTATCCGCCTAAAAATAAATCATTACACGGACTTTTACTAGTTCGCCTGTTTTTAGCTCAAATGCTCCTGGTCATGCTGGTAGCGCCGGTAACATCTGTGGCATCTAAAGATTTAAACAGCTTACATCCTGATTTTTTCTTCTTTTGGTGTCGGATTTGTTTCCGAAGACTTGCTTATGACAGCTGCAGATTCGGTTTATGTACCTATACTTGTCCACACAAGACATGAACATCACGGAGCTAGTAAAACCGCGCTAAGGTATTCGGTCACCCCTAAAGATTCTAATTGTACAGTTCACCAATTTTTACATGATCACACGCGTAAATCCCTTAGTGACCTGAGTGAGAATTTTTGCGACTCTGTTGCATTTTACAAGGCTTTTTACAGAGTATATGCACCTATAAACAGTTCGCCTGAACCTTTGTTCATTCTAAGCGACAAAAAGGTTTTGTCGCGGTTGCTTTAGCTGGACTTACCTCCGTTGCAAGCATAGGGTAGGAATCGCGAACGCCATTCAAATGTCCCATCTTTAACCTAAACTTATAGCTTTACAGAATTCGGTACGAGTATTTGGAGAACAAACCATTCGCAAAGAAGAAGCAATAGCACCGCTGAATTTTAATCCAGAGCAAATATACGCCGTTACATACGATATTGTTCGCTATATGGAACAAACTTCCATCGCCTTAGAATGCACAGTGATGAAAACAGTAGCTTGGACCCACTTTATTGCATAAGCTAATGCGCAAGTAAACTTAAAATGACACAGCTGACCATCCTATTTGTTTTTGTAAAAATTTTCATCACCGAACATTTTCATGTTGGTCATAAAATGCTACTTTTTGTTCGCGAATATTAAATATGTTCGCGAATAAAATTTTGTCGGATTTTTATTAACAAGAGGTTTGTTCGCGAACAATAATTGATAAATAATATGACCGTCCCGTGTATGACGTCGCAGTTACAATTAGGTTGTTCGCGAACAGAAGCGAGTCCTGTTTCAACGCTATAAAATGTTGCGGAATTGTCATAACCCGAATGAAAATACTTAAGTCCGCGCTAGCAGTGAATCTAATCGAATATCCTATTTGTTCCCAAACAATGGATGTGGATTCGACATCGGGAAGTGCAAAATGAGATGGTTAGCTTGATCAATTTAAGTTTAGTCGCCCATAACTTTTTTGTAAGCGGTGTTAGAAAATTAGTCCGAGCCATGGTTGTGGGAGGTACCAGCGGAACTCTTTCGTCAAAAATCCTAACTGCTTCGCAAATAAAATTTTTAGTCCCGCGAGAGCCCACGACACGACGCGAGAGCCCATTTGCTGCTATCTATCTGCTTTGCCGTTCCCCACCATCATCCTAATTTAACGGGCACCGTTCCAGATGTTTGCGAGCTTCCTTTTTACCGTGGCAGGGTGCACAATACGACCAGTACGCAGCAAATAAACACAGACGTGGCCGAAACTGTGTTCACGGAGGGTGAGACTGCGTCGCAAAATTGTATCACTATAGAAGGTGAACCATTTACCGAAATCTTAGATACCAGTAGTAATATAGTCATAATTCCACGCCGAAACGTTTGATAAACGTGGGCCCACACCGAACATCTGGTCCCAGTTCCTGGGCGTCAGCTGCAGGGATAACACGGCACAATTTGCAATTGAAGGGCACTGTTAGGGTTGCTCTTGGCATCGGAAAACGAAACTATGACTTTATGTTTTCATGTCCGAGGAGTGTACACACTCTGTAATAATAGAAACCGATGTATTGCGCCAACATGGCACAGTGTCCATCAACTAACGAAAGGAAAAGGTAGTAATAGATCGCGTACCGTTCCAAAACCCTGCGTTTGGATACCAATACAATTATTCCGCCGCGAACCGAGGTGGTGATACTTTCTGAAATTAACGGGTTCGATTATGAGGGTGACATTATTTTTGAGCCGAGTGAAAAACTGGAGCAATTCGATATACAGGCAGCCCAAATTTCAAGATCAAACGACACGAGAATTACCTTTCCGGTTAGATTATTAAACATGCCCTATTATCCTGTTAAGCTATATAAGGACACACCACTGGGCACTGTGGAGTTATTACAAGATAGCTCACTAGTCTTCTTGGTACTAATGCAGCTTCCACAGAAAAATTCGTGCAAGAACCGGACCGTTTGGTCTCTTACGGCCATCCGTAAAAGACAAAAATCTCTTAAGGCTGGCTGTATAAAATTTTGTTTCATATAATACCTATAAGCCATTTTTGTCTCTTATAGTCAATTGTAAGATATTCTAATCTCTTACAGACAACTGTAAGATATTTTAGTCTATTACAGCTGTCTGTAAGAAATTTTTGTCTTTTAGAGCTGGCCACAAGAGATGAAAGTCGTTAATGACTGGCCATACGAGAAAAAAATATCTTAAGGACAGTTATGCCAGATTTTAGTTTGTAATACACTGCTGAAAGACAAAAGTCTCTTAAAGCCAACCGCAAGAGACTTCAAAACCTTACAGATAACTGTAAGAGACATTTATAAAAGACAATAGTTTATTGCAGCTAACCGAAAGAGGCAAAATCTGTTACGGCTAAATGAAAGATATTTAAGTCTGTTTTGCCTCACTGTTAGAGATTTGTGTCCGTTTCGGGCATTTGTAAGAGACAAAAGTCTCTTGTGGCAAGCTGTAAGAGACAATTTCCAGTTTGACGTTTTGCTACCCTCCATTTTGATAGTGGTGCCCCTACAGTTTAATATTGGTGCACCCTCCAGTTTGATATTTGTGCCCCCTCCAGTTTGATATTTGGTTGCCCCTACAGTTTGATACTGGTGCCTCCCTCTACCAGTTTGATATTGGTACCAACATCAAAATAGAGGACGCTTTAATATCAAACGGGAGGGGGCCAATGACAAACTGGAGGGTGTCACCAATATCAAACTGGGGGCGCCGATATCAAACTGGAGGTGGCGCCAATATCTAACTGGGGAGGGCGCTAATATCAAACTGGGAGGCGCCAATATCAAACTGGAGGTGGCACCAATATCAAACTGGAGGTGGTACCACTATCAAATTGGAGATGGGCACCAATATCAAACTGGAGGGGTCCGCCAATACCTAAGTTTATTTGCTCTCATAAGCTTGCAACTGAACCACCAATGTGCTCTCAACCGAATTCAACAAAAGCACCGATGTGCTTTCAATAAGTACTCAACTGGAGCACTGATAACCTCTCAAACCGTTTGCCATTGGAGCTCAATCGTGCTCTCAAGCTGAATTATAAACAAAGCACCAACGTGCTCTCACTCAAATGCAACTGAGTCAACAACGCTGAACAGAAGCACCAATATGCTCGCAAAAATGTTTAAGTTACAAAGGAAACCACCTCAGTCTCAAATGCCGATCTACGAATAAGTGTTCACTTTACTTTACGACAAAGCGGACCGACCATTTGAAATCAAAATCGGTCGTTGCCCATATAACAAAAACAGCGGCTGACAGTAATATTCCGGCTGGATTACATATATCTATTAAAATATTTAATGTATCTTTCTGTTGCGTGTATCTTAAGTTTAATTTGTATGTATTTCGGTTTTGTAAATACATCAACAAGGGTCATCTTAAAACAACTCCTCTTTGCTGTGTTATGCGGCGTTCACGTTATAATGTCCCCAACGTTTGGACCTATGTACACCACACAGTGTCAGACACACTGTTGACAACAGGGTGTCTTAGACACCCCAAGTTTTTAATAAATTTTTTCGAATGTAGCTAGTTAAGCGTATTACCACTTCTCGACAGTGTCAGGCACACCGTGTCTTCTGGCAGTTTTATTGATTGTGTTCGGAATTATTTGAGCAATGTTCATATGAGCTAGATACAAATATCATAAATTTAGAAAAAAACTACACAGAACAGTTGATTAAAAAACCGCATTTGCTACAAACGGTGTCCGTTATAATTAATTCCCGCCAAATTGGTAGCTAAGGCTGTGTACGACACTGTCAAGAAAAAATGTAGTAGCTAGGAGTGTGTGGTGCACCCTCAGCAATTGATTTACAGTATGGGTGTCACCCTGACTGTCTATATGGTAGGATTTCGACTATAGGGGGACAAAATTTCCAATCAGCGGGGACATTATAACGTGAACACGCATTATAATCTCAAACGGTCCTAAACCGTGTCGTAATACTGCTTCGTTCATATAGTATGTGTTTGTTTCTTTCAGCATATACAGCTATTATGCTATGGACCTGTTTCTTGCTGTTGTGTGCATATGTTTTATTATTGATTGCAAACGGAATCATATTTGCTAAAAGCTTTTCTGATGCATTGTGATGAGTGTTGAAATATACCACACCACGTAAATATTCAATGGCGTAGCCAAAGCGGGAGGGATAGGCGGTCATGCCCCTTATAATCCCACAAAGATGCGTACGCACGCCAGTGAGCTATTTCGGAGCTGTTGTTTGATTTCTTAGGGAACCTCACAACTCGAGCAAACCACAACACACGTGCAAACGATGTACAGGATTACTCAGCTGACACAACGCTTTACAATGTGCTTTACAATTCGGGTCCGAATTAAAGTGTCTGCCGTGTGTTACTAACATGTCTCTACGAGACCAAGATTAATGTTAGGCAACCTAAAACACACGGGCAATATTTTAATCTCATTACTATTGATTTCCTTCAAATCTTTTATTACTGAACATGCATTTATCATTTCATATTTATATTCATATAATGCATGTTTCCTTGAAATTTTAGAGTATATTTAGACTATATTGTTTAGGAAATCAGTACCGATGGCCAAACAATCAAGTGCAATATCAAATAGCGCCTGCTTTTAGCCAAACCGAACGTGCTACAATTGCTGCTGCGATACAAGATTTTCATTCGAAAACATGTCTTCAATGGGTTATATATTTTAATATTTTTCAAAGACATAGACAATTCAAATCAAGGGCGTAGCCAGGGGGGGTGGGTTGCGGGAGTCGCGACCCCCCCCTTTTGGCTCAACCCCAAACAAATTTTTTGAACGATTCCTGTTGAAAATCTTGTCGGAAATTGTCCTAAAACTATCCTCTCTCGCACTACAAAACAATTATTTTCAACCGTATTTTTGACCAAACTTCACATTTTTGTATTAAAATTCGCTATTTTGCCAACAGTTTCATTTTTTACTTGTTTATGGCGTACTTAGTATACCAATTCTGGACCCCGCTTTCACATTTCTGAGCGCGACCCCCCGGACCTCCCCCTTTTAGGTACCCACTGTAGGCCGCGACCCCCCCCCTTTCAAAATTCCTGGCTACGCCCTTGATTCAAATAGTCAAAGACAATTTTATTTCCAACCGACCATTACAAAAAACATTGTGAAAATATATGGTTCACTGATTGCGTATTAAAATGTTCAACATTTAAACGTTAATCTAACGCGTTTAAGGATTTTGCGGTAAGGTCACCGTCTCATGTCCCTCTATTGTCACATGGGGGGTCGCGTCGGGTCACACACCCCCAAAATCCAAGTGCTATCGAGCGGTTCTTCGGATGGCTACACAGTAAGCCTGCGAACACGCTCATATTGAAATAGACGGTGATACTGCTACCACTCCTCTCGCGCAAAAATTTAGGATGGTAACCAAATCTTCAAACAGGCTGGTGATTATCCATTGCCAGTCAGGGCGCAGGGTATTTAAATGAGTCTACAGCATTTTGCTTTTTGTAATGCGCGCGTAAACTTAAGATGATCAACCAATCCTATTTTGTCATTACCGATATCGAATCGCAAACCCTTGTTACGGAAAAATGGCTTAATTTCATTCGGTTTTTCGCTAACCGAAAATTGGCAAAATCAAATTCAAGTCCCAGAAATTAGACCTCGTGTTCGAACAGTATTTCGGCTATTTCAATTTGCATAAATTCAGTTCCCTAATGTATTATAGTTTAAATTTGGTTTATAACAGTATTCGCGTACAAATTTAATGCAAAACTGACATCACAATCAAATCGACAAATTTTCGTTCTCAAAAATTTGGGTAATTTTACTTTGTCACGGAACGCTTTTTGGTTAATTGAAATTCGGCGTAAAACCGTTCGCGAACACAGCGCTCGCGATTGAAATCTAACCATTTTGTGTTCGTGAACAGTTCTACGCCGAATTTCAATTAACCAAAAAGCGTTCCGTAACAAATTGTATGCAAAAATACAAAATAGGATCGTTGGCGGGGTCAACTTAAGTTTACTCGCGCATAAGAACATGTAGTTATAGTTTTGCTAGCGGACAACATCCAATTTGTAAAGTAGCTTATTCCGGCAAATACTGGCAGTACATATTGTTGTACGTAGGCTTCCGCAGCTTTATTTTGGAAACGGCATGGCTCAGTGTATTTTAAATGGGTCTACATTTTGCTTTTTGTAAAAATATATAATTATAGTTTTGCTGGCGGACAACATCTAACGCAGCATATTCCGAAAAATATTAATAGTTCATATTGTACGTAAGCTTAGGCTCTTTATTCTGTATACGGGCAATCTCATACTCAGTATCTATAAACCAATTAAAGTATGTCATAATGCGTTTTATAATTTTTCAGATTCCACGAACACGTGAAACTGATTATGTGAGCATTGTCAAACAGGGAGGATGTTCGTCTGCAGTTGGGCGAATTGGTAGTCTCCAAAGGATAACACTTGGTAACCAGCAATATATTAGTATGCCGTCTATAAAATGTATTTCATACATGGTCATAGGATAAGGGAATCTATTCCAGACGCCTCGACTCCCGAAGGTGTCGGCTACTCTATTTAACAGGTGGTCGAACACCCCTCACGCGCTTCAGGCGCCGAACACATACGTCCCGCACCCCCACGACAAACCCTACACACGACAGGCTTACCCACGTCCCCACCTCCCGCGGGTACCCGGGACTACGGACCTCGGTCCATATATGATGTATGTCGCAAAATATATTACGTCTTATCGAACGTGCAAAAGCAATACTGCGGTTTAGATAATTGGTTGAGTGTATATCATTTGTACCGATATGGCTTGCTAAACACTAAAGGACGGCTTAATCCGATATATTCACAAAATAGATAGAACCTCTGGCGACTAAAAGCAAACCATTTGTTGGACATTATAGACATTCGATGCCTACTGTATGATGTAGCATGCTAATGCTAACGAACGATATATACACAATGGAGACATTGGATGGTGTTGCATGGTACTAAAATTAGGAATGTTGCACGGCGCATTTACGCATTTCTATGGCCATTGCCCCCAAATTATCAATAATGGGCTCATTCAGGCCAACTCCTGATTTGTAGCCTGTACTCGCATTACCAAATGTTTGAAATGTAAAAGCTTAAAAATTGGAAATTTGAACTTAAAGTGAAGCTGTAAATAATGTTACCTGTTGACCATACATTATCATAGAAAGAGGGGATTATACCACCTGAGTTTCGGAATCCCCAAGTGTCTGACACCTGTTAACACTGTCGGTATAAAAGTATATCGATAATATAATGGAAAATTTCATATCTCTCAATTTTCGGCTGTCAAAAGTGAGAAAGTCCAATTTTGACAGATGCACCGCTTCAGTAGCTCCGCTCTTAATTTAAACACGTTCGTAAACAGTATAAAATAGCATGGCGTTACACATCGCTTTGAGTTCCTAATCCCGTTTAAAAAGCGTCAACAGTAACACTGCTTAAGACTACATAAAATATACTCTATAGGCCATAGTACGTAACCCTACACAACTGTCAACCACAATTGGGGTGTTAAATGTTTGGTGTCTCGCGTGAGCAGTTGTGTGCACAGTATCTAGGTTACAGGTGCACTGTGTGATATTAAATATAATAATGAAACCTGAGCAAAATTAGTAAAGGTGGAGCAAATTTAGGTACAACACGTGGTGTTTTTGGGCTGGATAGCTATTTTAGTCTTATTCCTTCTTATTAATGTCTTAACCTTGATAAAGTCATGATGAACAATGTAGCTCACGTAATGACTTATGCTTGAGCCGAACATAGGCGCGTGCGTATAGCTGGGTTGCTCTTTTGTTAACTCAGTTCACGACCATGTGCGCGGCCATAATTTGCGACACAGAAACTAGTTGGCACAGTGCGTGGTCATTTTTTACGGTCTAAATCGTAAACTACAAACGATGTTCTGTCAATTCGCGCATGTATCTTGATCGCATAGTTTTATACAATAGCAGGCCACAAGGACAGATGTCCGGTTCAACATTTCGCTTAATGAACGCAGAAAAACTTGCGAAATGGGAAACTGTACACGAACGTAAACTGCATTCATACAGCACAGAGCAGCTGTTCGCGTTCGTTAAACTGCAAATGAGGCTGCTGTGATCACGAATATTTATACGATTTGTTGACGATGCAAAGTTGACTCACGCATGATGCACTGTGAACAGAATTGTACAGAAGTCGAATCAAGCCTTAAACAACATGTAACCTGTAGTAACTATATTTGAATACATTGGGCTTTAAAACTTACGGTAACTCCGGCTATAGTCCTGGTGCGGTGTTGCTTATATCGATATTTGTTTCCACAGAAAAGCCAACTAAGGGTCAAATGACTTGTAAAAGTTTGAGTTAAAATTGGTTCACTTACAGACCAACTGCCAAGGATAGCAGCAAAATACCGGATGATATTGGCCCGTGGCCTCGTTTGAACCTTCCTCACGAACATGTGGAGATGCAAGTCATTATACTTGTTAACGAGTAACCGTGAACGCACCTTATATAGATAAATTTAGTGAGGTCCTTTATCGGTTCCTAGATTATATAAATTGCAAGAAAACATGAATTGCACGATACATAAAATAGGTCTGATAAACGCTATCTGTAAATTATTTTGTTACTTTTTATTATAACATCGGAGTTTTGATTTCTGATTTTTTAATATTTCTTGAAGTTGGCGGCTCTAACATTTTGGGGCAGATTCCGTGAGCGCTGGCAAAGCAAGCATCGTTTTACATATTCGTCAACGTCCTTACCCATGGTTTCCCAGTAATAGAATTGTTTGAGTTTGCGCAGTAGGCGGTCCCTACCTGGGTGTCCACCGAACAGAGTGTCGTGTTCGTGTTTGAGTATCTGTCGTATAAGTAATCTGGGCACGCACAATTTAGGTCTGTGGTCATTAGGCATGATGGGGTGTAGGTAAAGGATAGCTGTGTCGGGGCAGAGACGGTAGTGATGGGTTTCTAGCTTGAGAGCAGTCGCTGCCTTTTCGTCAGCTGGTGGTTGTCGAGTATGTAGGTACCACCATATAGGGCCAAATTGTTTGTCTCTACGTTGGATGTAAGGTATATAATTGAGAAGATTTCGTCCTTCATATTGTTGGAAGTGCGGTAGATATATGTGTTAACCAGTGTCATAGACCTGTTCAGGGCGTTATAGTCGCACTCGCGGTTCACATGCATAAGCGACCCTAATTAATGTATCGAACTCCTCGACTTCTGGTAAGCCACCATATCTTTTCCTAGCGGTTGGTGGTAATGTCCGGGGCCTGGTGGGATCAGGTGTACCAGCGGTGGCACGTGTTGAGCTTTCCCTTGCCGCGCCAGGGGCGGGCGGTGTCGGAGCAGTCGGGGGTTCTGGTGGTAGCGTAGGTCTAATGAATGGATCAGGGGCTGCTGAACGTCCAGGGGCGGATTCGCTCACGGGTTCTTGAGTCGGGACCGGTTCAGTCGGCGGTCCGGGTGCGGTCGAGCGCTTCCAGGGCTTCTGGACCCCCTCAGGCCATGGGTCGTCGATGTCTCCGCAGAAAATAAAGCGCGTCGGGTCTGGTAGAGGGTCATATCCTGGTCCTCCAAACATGCGATAAAAGCGGTCCCTAACGTACTCGGGTGGGAGGTTAACGGGAGCATCGGGGGGAGTCCCATTAACTGTCGCGTAAGTCGTTTCCAAGCTTCTTCGGTAGGAAGTCTCCGCGGCGGTTTGGCAGGGGCTTTGCCCTTGCCACGATCCTGTCCTTTTACGGCTACAGCAACCATTCGTGTATGGTCCTGTGCGTCATATTCGGCTTCGTCATCGGAATCAGAGAAGTCAACGTCATGTCGGGGATCGCGTGAAAGTCCGTATGCGTTGGCATTGGCCTTGCCTGGCCGGTATTCAATATTGAATCCACCGAATTCCATGAGTAACTCATTACGCCATTGGGCTAGGCGTGAGTTTCGCGGTGGTCTCTCAAATAATGCCTTAAGTGGCTTACGATCAGTCTCGACATGGAATTCGTATCCGAGCAAGTAGTGCCTAAAATGTAGAGCGGCCCATCGAATAGCGAGGGCTTCGGTTTCTATAGCGGGGTATCGGCGTTGGTTGTCCGCTAGTGATTTGCTAACATAAGCGATAGGCAATGTCCCTTTGTCAGTTTTTTGCGAGAGCACGGCTCCTAAAGCGTATCCTGAAGCGTCCGTTTGTAGTATGAAGGGTTCGGAAAAGTCCGGGTAGATGAGAAGTGGCTCCTGTACTAGTGCTTTGCGTAGCTTTCCGAATGCTTCCTCGCATTGCGGTGTCCATTTAAATTCATTGTCCTTACGTCGGAGGGCGTTAAGTGGTTCGCAAATTTCGGAATAATGTGGGATGAATTTGTGGTAATAACCTACAAGTCCTAGGAAGCTCTGTAATTGTTTGAGTGTCTCGGGACGTTTGTAGTTGTCTATCGCGGCAGTTCTCTCGGGGTCGGGTTTAACTCCTTCAGAGCTAATGATATGTCCGAGGTATTTTAATTGTTTCTGTGTCCGAATTGGCATTTGGAGGGTTTTAGTTTGAGATTAGCCTTACGAAACTGTGATTGAGATCTGCTAAGTGCTGTTCAAATGTGGGTGAGAAAACTAATATGTCGTCTATATAAATGAGGTATCTTTCCCATTCCAAGCCTTTTAAAATTATTAACATGCACCTTTGGAAGGCGCCTGGCGAAGAATTTAAGCCAAAGGGTAAGACATTGTATTCGTACTGTCCGTGGACAGTGACAAAGGAAGTCTTTTCCTTGGTTTCGGGATCTAATTCTAATTGCCAAAACCCTTTGCTTAGATCTAAACTCGACATGATATTTTGTGTTTCGCAGGCATCCTAATATGTCGTCTATGCGGGTAGCGTGTATAGGACGCGTTCGGCGACCACATTAAGTTTGCGAAAGTCCACGCATAAACGTAAGGTGCCGTCACTTTTGGTGACGTACACAATGGGTGAGCCCAAAGGTGAATCTGATGGTGTTATAAGTCCGGCTTCCACCATGTTGTTTAGTTCCTCCCTCAGAGGTTCACGTAGAGAATGTGCCAAACGATACGGCACCTGCTTTATGGGTTTTGCGTCCCCTGTAATTATCCTATGCCGGTGTACACCACACCTACCTAGGTCGATGGGTGCACACTGAATATGTCTGCGTTTTCGGAAATAGTGGTTTTCAATTGTTTTAGTTCATAGGGATTAAGTGTGGTCTGTCCAAAATCGATTTTGCTCAGTACCTGCATGGATCTTTCCGTGTCGATTGTTTTGTTTTGATCGTTTATGACTTGCACTACATTGTCGCGTGTAACTCCTATGCGGTTGCATTGTTTGGTGTGTTGAGGAGGTCCGAGTTGGAGTAGACGCTTGTTGCTGTCGTACAAGAGCTCGACCTCATTATCGTCCAGCATCTCGATGTGTCCTATTGTTTGTCCTGCGTGTACTGCAACAGGTATATTTCCAAAATTCATCATCGCTACTGGAATCATGCATTGACCAGTGAGCACCAGGGCGTGTGCGATGGCAATGTCCCTAATGAAAGGGTCTGGTACAAATAGTGCTTGGCCAGTGGGTGGCTGAGTGATCTCGGGGATAGCGTTGTTGAATAGTTCGGTGTTTGGCGGTACCTGTGTATATTTTCTATTTACTACGTTGATGACGGGCGGTCGATAGTCTCCTTGATCGGCGAAGGTCGCCGAACAGTTTTCCGTCCCGATTGATAGATCCAAACAGCTGTCCTTGAAATTTATGGCTACATACGGTAGTAAAGCCATGAAACCTGTACCTAAGATGCATTCGTTAGGTGTGTCGGTAGTCACTTGAAAGTCGCATGGGGTACTTAGCGAAACCTATAGTAATTGGTGCTTTCACCACTCCACTAATTGTCAGTTCCTGTTGGGTGGCCGATCCTATAGGGGTGGTGTTAGTGTCTCGGGGTACCAGGCCTAAACGGGCGGCTAGGGCTTGTGACATGATTGACACATCCGCTCCTGTGTCTACAAGTGTCGTGACTGGAGTGCCGAGTATGGTTGCATTGATGAGGAGTGGGGTGTTACCTGCGTTCATTGTGTTTAATTGTCGGGTGAACATACCCTGTCGCGGTCCACGGCGTAAGTCACGGGTAGGATTAGCGAACAATTCTTCGTCTTCAATGAATACAAGTTCTTCTTCAGAGGAGGCACGAGCTGTCAGCAGCCGGTTCGAGCGGCGCGGGGCACGATTGGATGCAACGGACACGCGCGGCGTTCCCGAAGGTACAATCGAAACCTCGGTCGGCGAAGCTCGGGGTGTAGTTTCCTCCTCAGTTGGAGCGCTAGGGCCTCTTTTGTCGGCTCTGACCCATCTAATTGCTTTTCGGGGTTTTCCGTCAGTTTTGATCAGTCTCCCGCGGCATGGTAGCCAACCGGGTGGGTAGTAGGCGTACTTAGGACAGACCTTACACTTGGTCATGCAGTAGACCAGACTAATTACGCTAACAATGATGGTAACTGTAAGGTAAGGAGAAAGTCCGGTATACTCTAAGGCAGGAAAGTTAACTATCTTTTGTACTTGTTCCTTAGCTATCTGAGCTACATGTAAGTTCGTCGCCTTAGCGTCGTCGAGTGAGTTCCAGGTTAGAGGTCTTAGTTTGAGGCCGGAGAGCCGGTCAATAGTAATATTTGGTCCAAATTTAATTGTGATTTCCTCTGGCTTTAACATGCTCGTTAGTACAATCGATCCTACGTCTAACTGCGTATAATTTCCTTGGGGAAACCATAAAATTCCAGTAGGCGGAACTTTAATGGCCTTACCTAGGGTGACATGCGCGAGCTGTCTACGATTTGTCAGTATAACTTCGGGCTCTCTAGTCCTAATTAGAACACTTTGAATAGTTGTGTGTACGGCGGTGTCATTGGCGAGTGGGCCGATGAGCGCGCGGTTGCTGCATGCGTGTTTGGTGGATTGTGGCACGAATTCGCCTGCGATGATCCATTCTAAGCAATTTGTACTGTGGTAGGTTAGTAACGCGTGGGGTGCACAGAAAGCAATTCCGGGTCTGTGCATGCATGCTCCTAGATTCAGCGACTCGAAACGCGTATGTCCCAATCGGGCTGCATATTGTGGTAGAGGTAGTTTCAGCTGCGTCAGCATGTCGGGAGCGTTCCAACCTGTGTTATAGACCCGAAAATAGGGTCGGACATCGCTGCGTTTAGGCAAAGGTAACTGCAAAATAAAGCCAAAGCGAAATCTCGATAGGTCTACACTTACGGGCATCACTCGGCCAAATTGATAGGCTAGACTGGGTTCTCGCATCAGAATGGTCTTGGATATGCGGGAATCCATTGCGAATAATCGTCGTAGCATAACGACATCGATAACAGCGGGGGAGAGTTCGCCGTTTAACATAGACTCCATGATGGCCTGTACCGACGAGCGCATGTTCGCTCGCAGTATGTGATCAATTAATTGATGATGCACGTGTGTGACCTTTTTCTGATCAGCGCATCGGACCTGCTCAATCATGAAGACGACCTCCTGCATGCTGTGGTGTAGAAATGCATAAATGTCCTCATTAGCTCGGGTTAGTTGCTTTATTGCCTTAGTATTCCGAAAAGAGACGTCATTCGTCTCGCGCATAAACTTTTCGAGAACGGTCACTTGCTGACGTACGTTATTAATATGAACTCCGTTGGCAAAAGCCATTCCTAAACCTAGAAAACCAGAAACGGCGCCCGCCGCGGCGGCGATTAGGCTCGCAAAGCGTTTTTCTCGACGGTTGGTAAGGTCGCATAGGTGCTCGTTCTCTAGGCAGAAGGAGTGCACAAGTAGCGAGTAATAATTGGTATCTAATATGCCATGATATGCGTCGTCCAGTTCGCGTTCTAATGCGCTCAAGGTTGTATGCAGCTGCGGGTACTCAGTACAGTTCGCCTTCCTGCAGCAATCAGCTCGGCAGGAACCGTTAACTTCATACGTTGGACAAACATTGCTTACGTAGGGGTCCGATTTGCGTTCCCAATCTCTCAATGACAGCTGCAGTACCACTGGCAAGTGCGTAGTCTGGTCGGAGGTGATCACCAGACCCTGCGGTTCGACGACAACACCTACTTGGCGGTTTACAAATGCACCTAGTCGTGAAATTGCGTCACTGAAAGGCGAGAGCGTGGCGTGCGTAGAGCTTAGTGTCGAGAGCCAAAGTAACAGTAAGATAGCACAAACCTTCCAAATACCTGTATTTTGACCTGGGCCATTGTTTAAGCTAGGAGAGGAAGGTCGAGCCATCTTTCGGGGAGGCTCTGATTGCTCCTCACTGTCCACTACCTGTTCGTCAGTTCCACTCGGGGTTTCCCCATCAACTGGTCGGGCATTCTCTGCCGTCGGTTCATTCTGCTCACCAAGATCCTCTTCGGAAGTGTTTAAACAGTCGGCCATCGCTAGAGCCAGCTGTTCGTCCAAGTCTTGAGTGGAGCTAGTGATACTACTGCGCCGGAGTGTACACGGTTCCGAAATTAAGTAGTCCACTTCTACATGTTCGCCGATGGTCGTGCCGCACTCAATTTGGAGCATATTGACGCTAGCAGGGCGTCTCAGGAGTCTCAAACGCGCACACAAGAGCACTAGGCGATCCCGACTATGGGACTCGTCTGTAAACTCCACGTTATTCATTGTGTACTGAGCGAAAGTAGTTATTGGGACTCCTTCGCTACCTTGATTTCTATAGATGAATTCTAACAGCTGGGGCGCTTCGCCCAGCATATCATGCAAGTCGATGTTAGCTGCACGGGAGAGTCGTTGCATTCGGGGCGTCTGAATACCAATATAGTAACGCCAGTTAGGTATTATATAGCCGTCACTGCGGATAGAAGCGCAAGCGGTGCTTAAAGTACCTTGGTTGTTCCACTTTCCGTGGCGCCCTACAAAATAACAGCAAGGATCGACGCTCGATGTTGGTCGAGTATGACTCCTCCTACACTCTTGACACATTGGGTGCTTACTTAGCTCTGCCTCAAATTCCTTCTCCATGACTTGCTGGAGCGTGTGGCCATTCACGCATTGACCCAACAATTCCATGAGGAGTTCCAACGAAGCGAGAGCCACTGGATCAAGGTACAGTCCAGTTACGCGATGATCGATAGGGGAGGCCATACCTAGAATACTGCTCAGCATAGCGGAATCTCGTTGAAGAGCGGCGTCCTCGCTACATTCAAAGCGAACGTCGAACAGCCTACTAAGATTGTTCAATTGCTCCATGGCTAACACAACCCTCCTATAGAAAAGGGCCTGCGGTTGTAGTACCACAGATTGACCGAAGTTAGCGTTTATCTCACCTGCTCTAAAGTTAATCGGAATAAGACATTCCGCTACAAAGGGGCTCGAATTTTCGGTTATTTCGATGCGCGGATATTGATAGTTCGAGGTCTCGGCATGATCGGTAGAGATAGCAAATAATGTGTCCGGTCCCACAATACGATTTCGCTCATTCGCTGTCAGTGCGCGAATGCGTCCTCGTTCAATCGGGAGGTTATGAGTAAGATAAAGTCCATACATGCTGTGCAATTGCTCATCCAGTCGGCGTGATCGTTCGTCGTTGGCGTCCTGCACAAAGTCAAGTAACTGTCGTCGTCCCATACATGCGTTTGAATGTTCACTGACAATGACCACGGATTCCTCCGAATTACCCGGGGACATACTTGGTCTCCCTTCGACGGATTCATCCTCAGCTACCTTAGATTTCTTAAGCGGGCTATCCGAATTACCCGAGGGCATACAGGGCACCTCTTCGACGGATCCCGAAATATCGCTAGAAACGCTAGACAAAGTGTTAGTGGACTCACCTAAATTACCCGGGCGCATACGCGGCGACCCTTCGATAGGATCCTCCCCTACACTGTCATCCGAGTGAGCCAATCTCAACTCGCTCGCGTCCGGCGACTCATCCTCATCACTGTCTTCTTCGGTGGTCACATCCGACTCATCCTCGCTGGTAGTGTCATCAGCGTCTCCGGAGCGGATTGACAAATGACTTGTTCGCAGGCTCAAGTCAACACCTTCGTCCGATAGTGTTCGCTGTAACGCATTGTTTCGGCGCATTTCCCATGCCCCTTCACGGTGCCACTCTCGTACATCGGGGGTGGGTCCACGTCGGTACCAATCGGCGTTCGGATCTTGCCAATTTGCCCAGAACTCTTCGTCGCTTAATAGTTGTTCCTCATCGAGTTCGCTATCACTGGCTTCGTCGTGACTATTATCAGAGTCGTCCAGAGCGTTGGTTATTTCATACTCAGGCTCACTATCCTGCTCGTCCTCAAAATCGCTATGTGCATGTGCAGTGCTTTGACTTAGATTAGACACTTTCGCTTCGCTTAAATGATTCGCTTCGCTCGCTGTGGATCCACTTCGTTCAAATAGGAGTTCAACCGACTCCCTCAATTCACTATTCTTCTGTTCAACAACATCATCAACCACATCAACTTCATCATGCAAGTCATTGAAAAAACTTAGCTCAGCATGGGGAACGTTACTGCGCGCTTCAGTAACGCTTGGCGCAACGGAAGCCTCACAATGCGATGGACGGCCTTTATTTGCCACTCCGCCATCAACATCCCCGTACCTGGGCAGACCCCGGGCAATACTTTCAGCCCCAACGATCATACCCGCTTCATCGGTGCGAACGGTCGCGAACCCGCTGCTACCTCTGCTTGGATACAGGTGACAAGGGCGGCCCCGGTCAGCATCAAGGAAGGACCCAATGACCGTGGAACCCCTTGCCAATGAGGTCGGGAAAGTCACCTCAAGTCCATCGGTGCTATAATTGGCCGGTTCAAAATAGCACTCAATTACATCAACATCACTTCCATCATTATCCATCATGAATTCACTAAGACTGCGAGCGCGACCTAACTTAGGCAAATCAGCAAGTTCATACGACACACAATTCGCATCATCACACAAGGGACGACCCGCGCGGCGGTCCGACCCACATACTACATCATACGACCTATAATTTAGAACGGAACTAGGGCTAGGCGACTCTGATGAGGCCTCTACATCGTCTAACCTAACCTCCATCGTCCCTGACCTTCCATCGGTCTCTAAAAGCTCCATGGGTGTCTCACACGACGACCCGAATCGATCCGTATCTTCATGAGCCATATCAACGTCCTCGGCTTCCCTGCCGGAATAATCATCAACAACATCCACCACACTCTCTATCGGATGGCCAGCCACAGAGGAGGAAAATAATAATAACAATGGCTCAAATACATCAACATCATCATCCACATTCCTCGCAGTCATCTCCAAAGAGCTGGGGGTTCCGGAATTCCCCCTTGAGGTGATTCCCTGGGGACGGCCGGCAATAAAATCATCACTTTCCTTATACTCACTTAACCTATAATTTTCAACTTGATTATTCTCCATTTCATCACAAATCTCAACACTATCATTACTACCTTCCAAAGCCATTAAGGTTCGTTCGTTCATTCCAGACCTACGCACGGCCGGATGGTTCGATTGGTCGACCTGTCGCTCGCCTCGCGGTTCGCTTTCTATATCGCTCGCAGACATATATACTTGTGGATCAATACCCGCGCTAGGTATGTCCACGCATGACATATACAATCCCTCTCCCAAATAACCCTCTTTTTGGTGTTTTCTATTTTCAGTGCTATATAATACAGTGCTGGTGCTATCGTCCAAATACTGTTCGTAGTCGGCGTCGGTTAAATTCAACGTCCTATCTTCGGGATTGTCGATCGGCTGGAACGGACTACAACTCCGAGGAAGACGCGCGGCATCAGCCCAAGGAGCAGTCGTAATCACATTCAAATGCCTCTCAGCAAATCCCTCTGTCATCTCGGAAAAGTCCATGTCATCGTCGTCTCGGTTCATCTCATATCCGTCATCGTCATACTGCGGTTCGTCTGCAATTGCAATAGCATTCACTCGTCCAGTTGGGGCGCTATATCCTAACTTACCCTGGATCATGCCGAGCTCACGACTAAGCACGTCTAAACGGTGGGTAGTGGCTGGGCTAGGGTCACGATTACCTTTTGTCTGCGAAGCACTACAGTTTAGTTGATATCTGCGACGCTCTACTGCACCTCCGTTTCTATTTCCTCCGTTTCCTACATACGGACGGTTAGACTGTTGCTGTAGACCTACATTGCGCTCAAACTGCGGTCGCTCATTAGCGGCTCTCTGATATCCATTAGCCTGTCCAGGTCTGTTGCTGTACATAGCGGATTGGCGGTTACCTGCGTAGTCTCCATTACCACGAGCATTATTAGCGAAACCTGGGGTTGGGCGGTTAGACTGATATCCAGGTTGATTCAAATTAGGACGATTTCCTCCACTATTCCATCCTACGTTATTTCGGTGTCCCGCTCCGTTCTCGAAACGACGAGACGGAGGCGGTTGAGGACCTCCACGGCCCACAGGATAATTATCGTTCCGAGGATAGGCTCCTCCGTAGTTCCTCGGTTGATACTGCATTGGCTCTCGGCGTATTGCACCAGGAGCATAAACTGGCGCAGGTTCGGCGTTGCGCGGTACGTTGTTAGCAGCTGGCGGATAGCGCGCGGGATGCGGGCAGTCGCGCATGACATGCCCTGGTTCACCACAACGATAGCAAGTGATATGCGGCATCGGCAAGCACGGCGGCGCGGCAGGCGAGCCGGGTACAAACGGCGGCGCGAGTGCATTTAATTGACGCGTGTTCTCAGCTCGTTTGTCAATTACGTCTAATAACCGACTAATCGTATCACTATTACTAGTGTTTGCCTTACGGTGTTCCTCAATCATGGTCTGGAGTTGTGTGATCAGACCTTCGCCTCCTTCCTCAAGAAGAGAGTTTACCGTCTTAGTGCGGGGTTTACTAGTAACCGAAGCGTCTGGGTCGGGGCAAGCAGCGTTTGCATCCTCGTACCGCTTAGCAACAGCTACTGTATCGCGAAACGTCTCGCACTCATGAATCTGGTTAAGAACTTGCCTGCGCACCTCGGGTCGTAAACCTCTCTGAAAGAACATGCGCAGCATGGTGTCCCTTTGCTCATCTTCCATATCGGGGAAGGCGCGATCACACAACTTCTGCAACTCTAAACCATACATCGCAACTGGTTCGTTTGCTCCTTGTTGCCTAGTGCAAAGTCCTGATAGTGATTTCTCAGGCCTGCGAGAAGACGAAAACAAAAAGCGTAAGTTGGCGACAAGTCCTAAGAAACTTTGACGCTTCGCCGGTGGAAGGCCTTCGAAAGCCTCCCTTGCCGGTCCACGCAAAAGAGCAGGTACACAAATTAGTTTTCGACGATCATCCCAACCATTGGCGTTGGCGAGACGGTTGTACATTCGGACCCAATCCTCAAAATCCTGACCTCCAGGTTTCCCATCAAAGGTCGGCATGTCCCTTAACGGTATCATTGGAGGACCGGTGGACTGGGTGGTTAAGTGGTGCAAGATCGCATTCGTGGCACTTGCGTCCGCGCCGAGCGCTTCAGCAAAGTCTCCACGACGCAAGTGTCCAGTTGGTCGAGGTGGTGGCGGTGTCAACGGTCGCTCGCCGGCAGTTGCGGCCGGTCGAGTTCTGGGCCGTACGGTATCTTCCATCGGTCCATCCGTCGCGCCGAAAAAGTCGCTTGTCTCCAAGTCGCCGTTGTGATTAACGTTGGCGTCCATCGTCCTAGTCACGTTTACTCGGAACTAACAGGAGTTCAGTTAAGCAAAACGCGTAAATCAAATTAGCGGTAACGGCGATGATTAGGGTGTGGGTGATCGAATGAAGCTGATGTCTCTACACGTTCGGATGCGAATTGATCAGATACGCAAATGTTACCACAGTCAAGTGTTGACAACTACAAAACCTGAAGCTAACTGTTACTTCGCGAACTTCCTTACCGTGTTTCCTGCAAGATCAGAGCAACCCAACGGTCCCGGTTAGCAAAATGATATAGTCACCTTCGTCACTCAGGTTAATAGGCACGGAACTCACGACGGTAATAACAAGAGAGTTGTCACAGATCGAGCAGGTATACAGTAACGTTAACCCAGAGCAATTATGCACAATATAGTTAACTAACAGCTAAATCAGACACACAAAGGTTAAGCTAAAGCAATTACAAGCACAGCACTAAGCAATAGTGATCATAAAATTCAAACAAAGTCAAGAAAATAAAGAGAGGTTTACAATGTCCAGCTCAGGGTCTTCAATCGTTTTCTCTTGAGCAGCGTCCACTCGACGGGTCGTAGCGCAGCGTGTTGTCAGCGAGCTAGGCAGCGAATGTTTCCAAACGACCAGCGACAGCAGCGAAGAACCGAACCGTTGCAGGCAAAGTTCGTGATAGACTCGACAGGCGCTCGAATGTCCAACGAAATTCAACGTTGAGACGGTAGTTTCGATAAACGATTGCTAGGGGATCTGTCCAAGTCAGTCGGTAGCGCGGAATGAAGTCGTTCCCAGTCGGCCACGAACACGAATTAGTACCGAACCCGATCAGTCAATCACACAGAATAATCCCGTTCCAAATCAGGCAATAACACGAAGTAATAACGTTCCAAATCAGTCAATAACGCGAAGTAATATCGTTCCAAATCAGTCAATAACGCGAAGTAATATCGTTCCAAATCAGTCAATAACGCGAAGTAATATCGTTCCAAATCAGTCAATAACGCGAAGTAATATCGTTCCAAATCAGTCAATAACGCGAAGTAATATCGTTCCAAATCAAGTGACGTCGCAAAATACAATCAGTCCGATGTAATTAGTACCGCGAAATTTTATGCCAGGTAGAATCACGTATACGGTTGATAATGAATTATTAAGCAGCTAGTGAAGGTAAAATAGTTAACTAATAAGCAACTCTGAAAATGTGCCCGCCACTACGTACGCACAAGGTCAGTTCATACGCCACTGCCATTGGGTGGAGTCCGAATAGTCGGTACGTGACAAAGCCAATTGTTCGAAACGACCAGGGGCACAGAAACAAACACGTAACACACAAGGCTAACATACGTTCAAGTAGACATCAATAATAAACCAATTACAGCTATCCAAATGCGAGAAGTCTCCACCATTGACAAAGACTATTACAGATAGCGTAGTCCGCACTCATGGCGTATGGATAGTACGAAAATTTTAGCTTACGACATGGGGGTGGAATAAGATTGATACGCCTCACGGCGTATGGTTTGGACAAAAATTTTTAAACTCGCTACGTGGGGTAGAAATGAAAATTGACGCCTCACGGCGTAGCCCCCATACGTTGTAATAACCGGTGACGCAGCTGCATGGCGCAACTTCCTAACACCATGCCCATACGACCCCGGCTATCGTAACCTCAAGGGTGGACCGTGAATACTAAATTTTGAACCTATTCTTGGTCAGACCCAAGAAGCTACGGAGCTTAGCAGGCCGCAGGCGCGCTTCACGGGGTGTGTTCGGACCCCGCCCGAAGGGTTGCGCACGTGTCTAGTATCGGGTATGATTTCTGAGGTCCCCCAGGGAGGCTAGCACCGACACCTGCTCGCAGGTCATGGAGCCTAGCCGCTATTCCCTATCTTAGACTCATCGGAAGTTGTTAAATTCTGTTTTAGTGTAGTGAGTTTTGAAATAAAACATGAAAATGTCCCTAGAAATTTGAAGCTCAAGACGATTTGCCTAGTTAAATTCACGGTATGCTCCGTGTTAGAGCATTGACCTATGTGGCCCCCACAGGGTTCCGACGAGCCCTGAGTGTTTAGTGTCGGATTATCAATGGCGTGGCCTGCACTTATCAGTAGATTTTAGGCAAGCGCACTGGTACCTTGGCCAGTGGAAGTTTTAACTTATTAAAATCGAGAACATTCCTAACAAATTTCTTGGGTCCTATCGTGAACGGGTCAAATTGGGATGACGTTTTCCATTTGTTTTCTCCTGAGCAAGAACACAAATAGATGTTAGAAGGCCCTGCTCGCCAGTGCTTGTGACATTCTCGCCCACAAGCCATGGCGAGCAGTGCCTGCTCGTCCGAGCGGACAAACCATAAAAGTAGAAAGTCCCTATCGTCTCGGTATCGAAGAAGACTGTACTCGGTGTGTCAAGATACAACGTTTATTTACGAGATCAATGTTTATGCCGGGACGAGTGTTCCCAAACGTCTGTCGGACGACCTAAGTGATCACCTTGGGGAGTTTAGCAGGAACTCGCAGAGGTCGCGTCGGTTTAATCAATCACGGGCACTGGGCGATGAGAAAACAAATCAGGGTTGGAGCGTACGGATATTCGCCACGTTGCGAACTAGGGGCGGTTATCCCTGCTTCGACTCAATGTTAGCTAACTACTCAGCTATGCAGCGCACTAAGCAGGGGCCCTAGAGTGCTTCAGAGATCGCTCCTCAATGCAGGTCGCTCTGGGCGACGAATGCTTAAGCGGGACGGAGGGAAAAACGGTGTTCGGGGCGGACTACGCGAGCTCTACAGCATGGTGGGAGCGCTGCTCAAAACGATACTGACCACAGAATCTGACGAGGGGCGTCTAATCGTTTATCCTCAAGATACACTTGCATTTGTGCCCATAAGTAATTTCATCCTATTGTATTTGACTCGCTGCAAAAGGAAAAAGGGGTTTTGCACTCGCCCGGTTTGGGGCCGAAATGGCCAGGGCGAGGAGGTAAGTTTTCTTTGTTTTTGAAAGTCCTAAAATTTTGTTGGAAGGCGGGGACACAATGTGTTTCTCCGCGCAAAGGCGGCTTCCGGTGATGGCCCAGGGGTAAACTTTAATTTCTATCACCTTTGGACGATAGTCTCGAGAAGAGACCATTGCGTAGTGCAATGGCGAACACTGGTAAATTTAACTGTTTTCGCCACATAGTTATCTGGAGTCAGAACTGGTGTATCGCTACCAAACAATGCACCATCGTCACAGATCGAAGTCGGCGGATTTTTTGCTCAGCTGGGGGTTGCTCCTCCAGCTCATCTTTAAACAAGCCGGGGGTCCAGAGGGGCGTCTAAAGTTAGTCCGGTCAGTCGTCCTAATGAGGTTGGCGCACGAATGAGGTGCCTACCGAATATGTCGTCTGTGTTTTCACAAATCAGATCCTAACAACTAAGTAAAGATGATTTCGAGACAACATTCCGTGAAAGCAACAAACACCTTAAGCTCAAGTTAACGTCCCTAGAACTTGATTAGTCTTTTAAATTCCCAAATTTTCTTAACTCAAAAGAACAAAACGAAATTTTGAGGGTTTCCTAAAACCCGACGGAAGCTAGTCCACCGTCCCTAATCTGCGATTCTGTCCAAGCTCAAACACAGCATGAGCATTGAACAATCCACTAAGCTGTAAGTTTGTAAACCAAAATAGCAAAACCATTGAGTAAGTCCCTATTTTCTGCGGCATGCACGTTCACGAAATTTTACCGTGGTCGGCTCAGGAAAATTCATTGATCCTAACTCAAAAGAAGCAAGTCATGTAAATCCCGGACGCGAAGCGTCCATTTTGTTGTGCCTTACCTAAGACCACGTGGAATCAGAAAGACTTCGAATTAGTCAGTCGGTCCTCACAGTGCTCTGCACGAATATGCCCTAAATCGCCTAACGCCTCCTACGTCGGAACTCGATTCTAGAGGTTGATTCCAGTTAAGATCGTGTGTAGCTTTTCCGAGGGGACGGGGTGGGTGAAACTTGAACGCGATAGATTCTACTTAGGGGCAAAGAAACATGCTACGTTCATGAAATATTTAAGAGAATGGCCTGTTACTCTTCATCCGGCAGGGAAACTAAACCCCTGCATCCACTGAGCCTTCCAGTACTTACGAACGTTGATCCCTGGGGCAGCACCAGCTGAACCCCTTCGCCAGGTATACACCTACCCGGAAATCTTTGTCCATCGAATCGGTCCGAAGCAAAAGCGAAAAGCCAAAGAAAGCAGAGCCATATGAAAACTAAACACAGAAAATAGTGCGTCGGAGCCGGTCAGTAAAGTCGACCGAACTCCGCGCTGTCGAAGTCCAACTGATTCCAAGATTCGATGCGTTGGTCGTAACCTCGAAATTTCTGCCTGTATGTTAGGATGGCGATTTTGTCGCCGTCCAATCGTTGGCGATTTCTTGACACCCACTTTTTTGGGTTTTCTGTCCAGTGTCCAATTGGGGACACTTCCGGAAAATAGAATCTTGACGGCTACCGTAAACCGTCGATCTCCTTAAAGAGAGTCGGCTTCAATTAAATTTGCCGACATCAAGTTTGAATCTTCCGAGTACTCGGAAGTTGACCATCTGTGATTTTTGTCCAAATTTTCCCAAGAAAAGTAAATTTTGAAGTCCCAATTTCCCGTTCTCATCGCCGGATGTCCAGCGAAATCAGATCCTAAACTAACAAGATTTGAACTATTTCCGGTCCCAGCTTAACTTAAACTATCGCGACTACTTTCGGGACACGCAATTTCTTTCTTCAACTCCAATTAGCGTGCCAATCTGTTTGAATTTTGATTGTTCAATCTTCCCAACTCATCCTAACTCGGCGGCGATCGGCTCTGTCTTTGTTGTCCTTGACTTGCCGCCATCCTAATTAAGCTAAATTGAATTTAGCAGATGACCCTCGTACGCGAGGACATCCGAAAATATCGAAAAGACTCGAGCTAATTTGTACTTTTCCTGCCGAAGCCTATGTTTCGAAGTCCCGCCGGGGGGGGGAACCGGCGACGGGAAAGAACGTCCGTCTCGGGGTCAGAGACGAGGCAAGCCTTAACGTACTCCTATCTGTTCAGGAACCCTGCTCCAGGGCCCCTAGAGTCCACGGGAGGGCCCTAAAGTCGCCCCCCGTTAGTCCTATCCGTCCACGTTTCGTTCGTCCGTAAAACTCTAAAATTTACCAAATTTTAGTACGTGGTGTCCTTGTTCGTCCGTCCTTATGTTATGTCCTTACATATATATATATGTACATACATATATCTACACACACATATACACAAATACTCACACTACACACATCAGACAGGATGGCGTCCGGAGCGACAGAAAGGTCGCTCAGGATAAACACAAACTCACAACGCACCAAACACAACAACAACAAAGCACCAAAGAAGAAAACCGACCAGAAACGTCGGTTAGAGAGAGAACGAGGACAAAAGCGAAAGGACAGCGAGGACACGAGGCGGGCGTGGGAAGGGAAACGGGACAAGGGGGATCCAGGAGGATTTTCGAGGGGCTGGGGTCAGATTCGGTCCCAGGACGGAAAACGGGGTCGATTGATACCAAACACGATGGGGAAGGACGTAATAACGGGTCGGGACCCACTTATGGGTTCCCATAGGTATTAGTATGGGGAACTTTAGCGGGCTCTCCCGCGTTAACGGTTGGGCGGAGCAACGCCCGCCGGGTATCGTTGGACTCACCGTCCAACGGCGATTTGAACGAGGGGTGATATTGCTACTGGGGTGGCAGGGGTAAGAACGGTACTAAAATTGCGGCGATTAGAGAGAGTCGTGGCTATGGTAGGGGCGCATTTGTTGGTTGTCCAAGGTTAACGGGGCGGCGGACCGAGACTCGCCGGGTATTTTTGGAGATGTCTCCTCGAGACGAATCCAATGAGGGGTAGCTCGCCCATTTTAGAGTTGAGCGAAAAATTCGATTTATCGGTGCCCATCAGCGATTGACAACTGCTTTCTGGGCATCTTCGCGAGGCTACCGCGAGTCAACAGGGACTCGGACGGAGGTCCGGCACATATCGTTGGACTCAACTAGTCACGATGAACAAAACTAGGGGTTACATGCACCGGATCGAATGCGGGATAGGGCAACGAGGATGTCGAAAAGTGGGGTTTGTATTAGTTGCATACTACAATGGTCTGCCAAAAGCGGAGCGGTTTTACCCAAAAGAGTCGTCCTCGGGGCACACACACACACGGATAGATACATTGACGTACTTTATATATGGTATGTCCTATATATAGGGAAGGTAACAATCCGGGTTCCGCGTTGACAATCCCACCTAGCGTAAGTAGCGATTGTCCCTGCATGTTACAAGCGAAGCTCTGGCTTTGTTCGGAGCGGTTTTGGAAGTCCACTCACACTCCCCCAAAGTGTTCTACCAGCCAGCTTCGGTCATTTTCCGGATCATCGTACCGTCGACGGTGGCTGGCCTTCGAATTAACCCGGTATCCGTCGTCCCTTACACTGGCAAAGGCTACCAAAAGTGTGATTTCCGCTTATTTCGACTTGTTGTTTCTGTGACCATTACTTAGTGTGTCGCTAAAACCAAGTAAATTTAATATTTTTGATTTCATTCTTAACCAACGTGTTTTCTCGAACGTGCAGCCAGGGGCCTCCTATTCCCGGACGGTCGTAACCGTCAACCTATAGCACGTAGTGTTTGCTGGTTGGGTCTTAGGCTAATTTCTAGTTTCCATTAGTGTGGGGCTCCTTCTGCAGTCTTACAGATCGGTTGAGGCGGCTCATTTCCTGATGGCTCAGTCAGGTTACAACACACGTCCCTAATTACAAAACGGTACAAGCGACACTGTCATACAGAAACGGTTCATCGATATACCAGCGATACTTTTATACAAAATCGGTTCATTGATATACAAGCGGTACTTTCATACAAAAACGGATCATTGATATACAAGCGATACTTTTATACAAAAACGGATCATTGATATACAAGCGATACTTTTATACCAAAATCGGTTCATTGATATACAAGCGATACTTTTATACAAAATCGGTTCATTGATATACAAGCGATACTTTTATACAAAATCGGTTCATTGATATACAAGCGATACTTTTATACAAAATCGGTTCATTGATATACAAGCGATACTTTTATACAAAATCGGTTCATTGATATACAAGCGATACTTTTATACAAATACGGTTCATTGATATACAAGCGATACTTTTATACAAAATCGGTTCATTGATATACATAGGCGATACTTTGATACAAAAACGGATCATTGATAAAGCAATAATTTTACACAAGAACGGATCATAGACATCAGTGACATCTTCGTCTAAACGGTACATACATGCGAGTAACATTTTTTTAGACAAAACAGTCATGTGCCAACGCGTCACGGTACGATTTTGAGTGTGAAAGTCCTGAAATGCTCGTGACAGGGTCGGAACGACCCTGTTACATAATAAATATTTGTAAATCATTGGCTGTCAACTGTGTCTACTGGAGAGAGCGTAATAGAAGCTAACTAGCAACTTGCAGAGCTACTTGTGATATTGGATTGACACCGATAGTAAGAAAACTAGCAATTTCGATTCATCACCACTTTTCTAGCCCGCTAGACCACCAACTCGTGCACCTCGGCTGTTAGTGTAAAACTATTTGGCGGGCAGACTCGTAGTTAAATGGTGTCTTTGCTGTGTTATAGTAGTGGCTGGGGGTAGGAAGGTCGCGTAAGCACAGAACTACACTGCCGTTGATAGAAATCCTGCTCAGACAATTACCTTAACCTAAGCCTTAGAATTGCACTAATAGTGCCAGTTATGTTAAACTAGCCGACCCCGGACGGCTGCCAGACTACGTTACTAAAATTGTACGGTAGCGGTCGACTAGAGATTCGAGGCCCCCGGCTGGCTGACCAAGAATAGTACGTGGGATCGACTGCAGGCTCGATAGGGTAACAGATTCCTTGCCTGATCTAATCAAGAATAGTACTACATGCTCCATCGACCCGGGACGGCTGCCATACGTCACAAGTAGCACTACTAATTTATTCGAGATCCACCTGCACTCTCGACCGGGTATTGCTAACTCGAATCCAAGGACCGAAATTTTTATGATATTACTAAGCATATTCATAGTTATTAATTGTGGGCTGGTGCCTTTTTCTACACCTACTCTTACTCAAATTTTTCAATTAACTAAAAGGCCAGCCTCCACACCCGCTCTGGTACTCCCCTGTCGTCCTAGGCATGATATATGAGCGTATTATTTACATGAAACTGTACATAAAATTTATTGGTCAAAATGTGTCACTGGCTATGTAATTAGGTATAGCTATATAAAATATACTAAAATTCATATATTTCCTACATTTTCCTCGCATTCCTATATATTCCAAAACCCAAAATTCATACTTAAAACCATCCAAAAATACCTTTTTCTTTTTAAATATCACTTATTTCCTATTCACCCCTCCTTTTTCACTATAATCAAAATTTAACCAAATTTCATTTTCCCTCAATTTCCTACATTTTCCAACAAAATTTAAAAAATCCACTCTCCCTCAATACCCAACCATTATTCTTCAAATTCTAATATCCTTTTCTTCTAACCTTATATATTCACATATTTAACCAACACCTTCCCCTTCTCCTATTTTCTATAAATTTACCTTTTCCCAGAATCTCCATTTTCTCAATTTTCCTACATTTTTTAAACATTCCCCATCCATTCAAAACTTAACTCCCACTCCCCTAATTTCTAATTCCAATCTCCCTACCTACCCCTTCATCATATTAAAATTTTATCTTAACCTCTCCCTACTTTTTCAAAACCAACGCCCTTCTTTCCACCCCATTTCTCCACAATTTCCCATTTAAAATTTTCAACTAAAATGCTCTAAACTTTTATAGTGAATGTATTTTGTATATCTTGTTACTATCATGCGTAATACTTGCACGGTACAGGGTACCGTTTTTCGCCTATTAACGTTGCATATTATTGTTCATTATTATACTCGTTTATTGTTTTATATTAACATTGTTTTTGATGATGATTCTAATTATTATTAATTATGTTTTTGACGACGAAACGGATGAGCTAGCTAGTTCTTGACGAGTTAGCGTGGGTTTTAATATATTGACGTTTATTTACTGACTTGTGTGTTCGCAATAGTTCTATTTTGCACAGTTTTCAATAGTAAGGTGTTGAGCGTTGTTGTTGTTGGAACTAAAAAACCGAGTCGTTGTTAGAAATTGAAGAAATAAATATAACATCTTGCTGCATTAACGTGTATTTCGTGCAATTTTGAACAAAGTTTTGCCGCAAAGGCATATTAAACCGGAATCGTTTGAATGCGCGTGTCGTGCGCCTCCGACTAAGCTATATACAAGCAGTTGTTTGGTTCTTTAAGAATAGCGTAAAGCGAAGGAACAAAAACACACTCCCCAAGACAAACCCGTTACCGTATCGCTTTGAAGATTACACTGCCTCAAACTTATAAAATTGTGTGGGAAAGAGCTAGCATAAAATTATTTCGTTTTCGTGAAATCAAACATTTTCGTTTTCAATCATATTTAATTAAATTTCACTTTATTCATACAAATTTTGCTACAAATTTTCTTTACATTTAGCCATGAATGCTCGAGTTCCCCCAGGGGTGGCACCTTCGGCGCCAGGGCTGCGATTGTACTACCAGCCAGCAAAAGTCCGACGCCTCAGAAGGGTAAATTCCACACCCCAAGTATTAGAAAATCGGTGGTTCAGGGATGAAAAGCAACAGTTCGAGCGGTGCCAACTAGTGTTCCATTAAGCGAAACTCGGAATGGCTCCAACTATTGCATGTAGAAAAAAATTGAACGTACCAGCTGTTGCGGCATTTGCACATGTTGGACCCTTGTCAAATCATGTTTAATTTTGACATGAATGGCTTGTCGTCAATTAACCTTCTTCATCCAGAAGTTGTTCGGGAACAACTAAATTGCCATTGGACGAAGCGACTGCCTCAGTTTGAAATCAGCCAATCAAATTGCAGCATAATGCGCCTTTCACAGAAAAGCGTACAGCAACAGGAAAAATGGTGTTACAAACGATGAGTAGTCTTTACCTTGTTGTAAACGATCGATCTTTCGTATATCAGGTTACAGACAACAACGCGTCTATAAATTCGGTTACAGACGATTCGTCGTCTGTAACAAATTTTGCGAGCGACGAAATGTTTGTAATATTTGTTATGGGCAATCAACCGTTTATAGCATTTGTTATAAACGATTGGTCTCTTGCAGCAAATGTTATAAGTGACCGATCGTCCATAACAAATATTACAAACGAGAACAGTTTGTAATATTTGCTATGGATTATTTTGTGATGTATAGATTGTAAAGCATACTTGTGTATATTTGTAATTGCGCGTTTTAATGTACTTTGACATTAAATGTTTGTTATTTACTAATCGCTCCTTAAAATTTTCCGACGAAGGATCAAACCCATTGTAATCACTAGAATTCCGTATTCAGTACGTTTGCCTTTGTTTCGGTACATTATATATAGTCACTGCGTCTTTCATTTTATCATCTAAATGTATATGAATAGGTTGCGAATTTATATATGCTGACACAAACTATTTGGTATAAATGAGCCGGTTCTAAGCTTATTTCCAGCGATGAAGTTTAATCTTTTTGCAAATGATCTGTCCTTTGTTACAAACATTAGTTACATGTCCGAAAATTGAAAAGATTTAGTTAGGTGGGATAACACTACTAAGCGATTGGCCAGCAGACGTTTTCATTATAGCCAACAATGGCGGTTCAATATTCTTGAAAACCCAAGGCGATAATGATAGTGATATTGTGAATTGTAATAAATAGTGCAATAGTACTGTTAAAACAAACACAAAATGGTGGTGCAACATTTGATCTTAGTATTTTTAAAAGACGTGTGCCTTTAAAGGCAAAGTTAAAAGACCGCGTAGGTGTTACCGCTGAGTTGCATTTGATTTATTCAGCTCTTATAAATTACAAATGCATCGATCCGGGCCTGTAGGCCAGACTGGTCCGGCTGCATTTCTATCAGCTATACGGTAAGCGCGACGTTACGGCTATTATCCACATATATCAAGGCCATACACTTTTTTATTTTGTACTCCAACAGCTAAGAGGACAAATGCCTTCGAATTTTTTGCATAACAAAATTCAAAAAATTATAATTACTGGTATAATTTTTCAACGATGTAGCCATATCCTGCGTATGCTGTAGAGTACATTCCAGGCAAATACAATTATTTTCAAAACATGCTGATCCATTCTATTCTACATGTGCACTTAATTCGAAAAATGATACAATTATGCAATATTTGTTGCCAAAATGGAGAGTTTTCAGTCTGCTGCAGCGACTATATCGATGCATATAACTTCAGATTCCACCGATTATAGGAAGTGCCTTTCACTAACCGTAACGAAAATCTACAATGTTCTCTGTAGTTTTCAATATTCGCTGTATCAGCACGCCAACGAAAATTTGTCAAAACTTGAGAGGGACACATGGTCTTATAAATTTCATGACGTCGCCGTTGTACATGTGTGATTTTGGTTTACGTATATGCTTCAAATGAAAAATGTTTCAGCAGTTGCAGAATTTTAAATCATTCGCACAATATTTGTCGTCGTTATTTTGCCATTGTAACACCAAGGTAGAAATTTTAATATTGTTGCTCTTGCAAGATCAAAAACGCACCACGAGGTAGAATAAGAAGCTTTTGTGTATACTGCAAACTGAAATTCACAGGCTATCGCTAGTGTTAGCACCCGACGCCAATAAAAGTGGTGAAAATTTGGCGCAAACAATTTGTAACTCTATGGAGTAGAGTGCGAGAAGATTCCAATTATGGCTGGCAAGTTTATCTATGTTTCAGTTGAGCGTGCTGCTACATGAGATTTTACAATGTATAAAATTACACCATGCGGTGTGCACTCTTTAACGGCATTTTAAAATTTACGTCACACTTCAACCAGTACCTCTTAATGGGGCGTTTAAGTTAAGTTGTGAGCGGAATGAATCTAAGTTGTCCAAGAGGCTCTCGAGGCGCCCACCATTTTCGCATATAGTTCTTCTAGATATCCTGGACAACTGGTTGAGTCTTACGTGACTGCAAGGTTTTGCGTAGACAGTCTTCACTGACTATGAATTTTGTCCGACAGAGTCTCCCGCGACTATAGCTAAAACCCGCGCCAAAATTTGAATTTCATACGTTGAACTATTTCAAGAATTGTACTTATACAAAATTTGAAACTTTCCACGATGTAGGACTGCCAAAATTTGAATTTCCCGCCTCGGCAAATGTTAAAATTTGAATTTCTACTGTTACAGAATAAATCAAAACATTAACCGCATAAATCCGTCAGCCAGGACACCATAGTCTGTACTATATAGTCAGCCTAGACTAGACCGATTATCCAGACTTCGACATAAGGTTTCAAGAAAAACACGTATAGCCAGCTCGTGCTCTGGGAATAACCAGAACCGAAATTTTCCAGAACCGGAACCAGCAACCGGAACCGTCCATTTAAACCGGATCCGGAACCGGAACCTGGTCTTCGAAATTTATATACAGTAAAACCAATTAAATGAAGGTATAGTGGATTTAAAATGCATTAAAAATAACTTTTACATTAAACTTAATGTATTGTGATGACATAATATTGTAACAGGCCTGTTCCGGCCCGTTACGTGTGTTTTACATGATTTCGACGTTAAATGTACCTCAAATCGAACCAGACAAAGTTAAGGGAACAAAGTCTTCATGCGTCGCATGGTGCCATGGTGACCGATGATTGCGTTGCGTATTGTTATTGTTATATTGTACACACATTTTGCCTTTGCTATGTTTTGTTATTGATATAACCTTTGCCATTGCATGGTTTATCGCATGATTTGTATAGATTTGGACAGGGCTCATGCGAGCCCAGAGGAAATTGACTTCGGTTAATTGGTTCAATTCGGAACGACAAGGAACGTGAGAGAAACTTTAACTGGTCAAGACAGGAGACCTGAACGGAACTCGACTAATAGCCCCCATGTTCCCTTACTGAAAGGTCAAAATTATGACCGTCCGGGGATAGGAGGCCTTTGACAATCTAAGGGATTGGGAAGTGATCAAAATCAAGACTATCAATTTTACCTGGTTCGAGCAAACCATAGCTTAATGGTCCCAAAAGTAAGCTGAAACAAATGGGTTACAGTAGTTTCCTGAGATATTCAAGGGACAAATGGGCGAAAGCCCAATCAACAGCCAATACTTACGCTAGGTTTGGCTGGTGACCATGGTTCCGAGTAGATATCACCTGAATATATACGTGGACATATAGCGATATATATATGTGTGTGTACATGTGTGCTACTTGATTTTCCCGTCCCGATACTTCTATTCCCCCCCCACCGGACAAATTCCCTTTTTTATATAGCCTCTTGAACGCCCCAAAATGGCTTGACCAGCGCCCTAGGAACTGGTTTTTCTTATAGCCGCCGGATCATTGATTGAAGGTATGCGTGTTTTTAAGTAGTTTACCCATTTAGGCAACCAACGAGACCAGGCGGGTCTCGACCTGACTTAGCAATCTGTTGTCGTATGCCCTACTCCTCTGTTTCCAACGCATCACGAAAATGGAACATAAATTTCCGTCAGTTTGCACCAACTCCGTAGCTGACCCCTGACCCTAAATGCGCTCGTGCGACCCCTCATTCTACTCGCCTACTTTTGGCAAACACGACAATATACGGCGGGTCTCCGCCCGACTCCTCGCTAGCCAGCTATAACCCGTTAAAGTGCCTCCAGCTTGGAACTCCGACTGAAAGTGGGTACAAACCAGCCGAAAATTTATCGCTAACTCGAGAGTAGGCAAATCGCCCCTCATTGGATTCACCACGTCGGGACATCTCCAAAAATACCCGGCGGGTTTCCGTCAGTTGCCCCGTTAACCCGGGACGGCCGACAAAAGTGCCCCTACCACTATCGACACTCTCTCTATCTGCAACGATTTTAGTGCCCCTCTAACCGCTGCCTCCAAGGCAGAGAAATCACCCCTCGTTCCAATCGCCTTCCCAAGGCGAGTTGAACGATGTCCGGCGGGCGACGCTCCGCCCAACCGTTAGAGCGGGAAGGCCCGCTGAATCCCTGTATGCTAATACATGTCGGAATCCAAAATTGGGTCCCGACACCGCCACTGCGTCTACCCCTCGTGTTCGGTATCGTTCGGCCCTGTTCTTCGTCTTGAGACCGAATTTGGCCCCATTTCCTCGAAAATCCCTCAGGAACCCCCTGTCCCGCCTCCCTTCCCGTGCCCCTTCCTTTCCGTCTTTCCTTTTTGTTTTTTCTCTCTCTCTAACGGACTTCTTTGGCCGGTTGTTGTTGTCGTCGTGATTGTGTTGTGTCTTTGTTGTTGTGGTTGCTGTGTGGTTGTGCTGTTGTTGCTGTTGTTGTTGTTCTGCGTGTTTCTGGTGTGAACTTGAGCGACCTTTCTGTCGCTCAGGTCGCCTGTGTGTCTCATGTGTAGTGTGTGTTTATGTGCTCATGAGTATTGTATGTATATGTGTATGTATATATGGATATAGAGATATATGTATATATATAGAGTATGTAAGAACATGACAAAAAACAGGACAGACGAGGACAGACATGTAAAATTCTGTTAAATTTATAAGTTTTACGGACAGACTGGACGCATAGGACTAAGAAAAAACAGGGGGCATGTTTAGGGCCCTCCCGTGGTCCCCCGGGGTCCCTCAATAGGACCCCGATAGCTCAAAGGATGCATGGGAATGTGCTGCGCCCCCAAGCAAGAAAGAAGCTCATTCCCGCCACACGTTCCCCCTTCGGGACGTCTACGGACGCTCTGTCGGGATATTTGAAAAGCTGTCAGCTAGGAACGTTAGGAATGTTTGGCTTTATCTTATAAGCCGACATGTAAACGTGCAATGTTTGCACGTTTACTCATGGATTTAGCAGTAGAATTTGGCCCCAGATGGACTTTCAATAAGCTTAATTAGGTGATGGATGAGGCAGCTAACTCGCTAAATAGCAAGACTTCGGCTTTAAATCGACGAGTTAGCTGGTGGGGATTTGATGAATGAGGACAAGAACACCAATCTGTCCTGAAATGAGGACAGATTTTCAGCTTACTTCAAGCATTTATATAGAGAAGAAGGTTCAAAATTTTAAACTTGACGGGTGACCTAACCATTTGATAGAACAGTTGGGGATAACAGTCGATTTAGGATTAGGTAATAGATTTAAGAGATCTGAGTAATCATCTTCAGATCTATTCTTGACATAATTTTAAAAGTTACGCTGGAATTTGGGCTAAAACTCACAGATGGTCGACCTCCGAGTATTCGGAGGGTTCAAATTTGATGTCGGCGATTTCGATTGAAGCCGACTCTCTCTAAAGGGGACCCAGGGTTTACGATAGCTGTCAAAAGTAAAATCTTGGGAATTTTTCGATTGGGCGCCCGGGTTTGAACTCGAAAAAGTGGGCGTTCAAAGATCTTCTCCGATTGGATGGCGACAAAATCGCTATCCTTCAACATTGCTGAAAATTTTGAGGCGACGACTACCGCGTCGTCTCTTGGAATCAGTTTGACTTCGGCAGCGCGGAGTTCGGTCGATTTTACTGACCGGCTCCGACGCTTGAGTTTATTGTATGGTTTCGCAGCTTTTGTTACTCTTTCGTGTTTCTCTTTTTTCGGCTTGCGATTGGAATGGGATTCGACCGACGGAGGACCCGCGTAGACATCTTTCGTCTCGCGGAAGGGGACTAGCTATCGCCGTCCCGGATCAAAGGTTGTAAGTCAAGAGGAGCTGCAAGAGTATGGGGGTTTATTTTCTCCAGACATGAATATAACAGACCAAAATTTTAGTTCGCGGTAGCACGACTTGTTTTCCATTGGGTGACTGGGCGTCCGCCGATGGACGCCCCGCTTCCCACACCGATTTGCTACGTTTTTACATGTTCCTTGACAAATCTCCTCGAGTCGAGTTCCGTTTTGGGCATCGTGGGCGAATGCACGGAGGGTATTAGGTTGTGAACACAAAAGTCGAAGTCTTTCTGATTCCCCGTGGTCATACGTAAGGCAAATCGGACGCCTCTCGTCCATGTTTTACAGGATCAGTTGCTCTCGTGAGTTAGGGTAATTGAATTTTCCCTGAGTCGACCACGGAAAAATTTTACCAACAAAACCATAGGGATTTACTTGTTTGTCTTTGATTATGGTTATGGTTTACAAAATTACAGCTTAGTGGACTGTTCGATGCTCATGCCGCTGTTTGAGCACGGACTCACGTTGCAGTTAGGGACGGAGGATTAGCCTCCGTCGGGCTTTAGGAAGCCCCAAAATTTCGCTTATCAGATCGAGCTAAGAAAATTTGGGGAACATCGAGAAGATTAAACAAATTCTAAGAACCTTAGCGTGAGAGTAAGGTATTAGCACTCCGCAAGGAGCGATTTTCTTTGACGCAGTCTTCGCATAATCGGCATAATCTGATATTCGATTTGATTCATTGTTAAGACGGTCATTAATAGCATTACATAGCCACCGACCTCGCGAGTCCTTGACAGCCCCGATGACCCCACCGCCTAAGCTCTAGCAAAAGATATTGCTTCAAAATGTTTACTTCGAAACTGTCGCGATTAGGCTATAAAGTCTACTAAGGTTCAATACAACACGGACTCGTGGTTAAGCTCAATGGTAGTACGTAGGATACCACCTGCTCCCAGAATGAACCGACGGCATGGCTAGGTACCAAAATCGGCCACAATAAACGCTTTCAAAGGCACGTTAGGGTGCTCAATGTTCAAAAGGAAATCACAATACTCTCATTGTACTAACGGAAAATCGCGTCCTCCCGCGAACCGCTTTGACCCCAAACCGAGTAAGTGCAAAACCCCGTTTTCTTTTCAGAGCGACTTGATCGCTGAGTTTAGGTATTTTCTCTATTTTTCTCTGGTTGCCCGTTAGGCTATGTACTATGTATGCCCCGATTTGGCTTTTGCACCACTTCTGTCTCTCTCCTTTTTCAATTTCCCTTGTCGAGATTCGATCCTGCACGGGGAATAAGCCCGCTGCAGATCTTTCAATTCTAACCACTCGGCCATCGAGTTCTGACAAAATTTGTTAAAATTTCAGTAATAACTCAACTGTACATTTTCGATAGTACAGTTGAGACACTGTACAATTGCGACGCGTACAGTGTAATAAGGCAATAGGATAAGCGATAGAGAGAGGACGGCAAAGACAACAGCGACAAAGGGAACAAAAGAATCAAAGCAAGAAAAGAAACGAAAGGACCCAACCAAAACAACACCAAAAGAAACATACCCAAACCCTCCTCAGGGCGCCAACTATTCCCAATTATGTGACGGGCGCGATGGCCTGTCCTAGCGGTTGAAAAAAGGGCCACACTAGTCGCTTAGGAGAATCGCCCAAGGCGGTATTTGCTCGTGCCCCCACCTAGCTAGGCTGCTGAAAAACTACTCGTGCGATCTTTCAGAATGATCAAAACGGCGTCCTCGACGAATATGGGGTAGTTCCATCAGTGTCTTACCACCGAAATGCACCGCCTCGACATACGCTTATCAGTTAGGCATTTTGGGCAAGGACATAGGAAATTGTGATTTCCGATTAGTCCACCGAAAACATCGAGACAGAGATAATATGCGCATGGCACGGCATGGCATCGCCTGAGTGCCGAAACGGTGTGAGAAACCGCTAGAGATACTAGGCAGGACTGACAGAATCCGGAAGGTCCACCAGACGGAGCTTCCTTATAACTGACTATTAAAAGGATACTTTGTTCAGACACTAGGATTCATTGGTAGTGGCCCGTCGAAAATTTCACTGACCTGTCCATGCTCATGTACTGATTTGCATCATCGCTGTTTTGCTTAATTTGTCCATGCCCATGTACTGATTTGTATTATAGCTGCCTGGATAAATTTGCCCATGCTCATGCAAGGATTTGTACCTTAGTTGATCTGCTTAATATAACCAGGCCTTGACCTGTACTAGGAGGATAGGCTCTGACCGATGAGATCGTTCGCGTTCCTTGCTATTGAACAAGACCCAGCCGCGCCCGCTAGCTTCGGCACTCCGTCTAGGTAGCCCATGCTTTCGTTACCCTCGTTGCAAGCATAGACTCTTGCTCTTGCCGGGCTAGCACACTTCCCTCTCGATGCGACTCCCCGTTTGCCCGTAATGTACGTAAATCCCTCATAGCGACGCACGTTATGGAGAGCGAATTCCGAAGCACGCCAAAACACAGGGCCTGAGCCACGATGGAATTGGGTATAATTAACAATCATCAGCTCGGACATAGATTTTGGTCCGGCATCGCCGGGATCGCCCTCGCTCTTGCTGCCCCTCTCCCCGCCTAGCCGTAAACGAGGGAGCGAATGTTCAACGTGTCGGAGCGTGGCCGCCTTAGTTTGTATTGTTTTATATACTGTTTCGATTTCCTAACGTTGATTGTATTTGTACCAAACTTCAAATAAACTCTTGGAAACTACTGGACGTGTCCCGTGTTATTGGATTCTTAGCGTGATAAGGACGTCCAAATGGACGGGCCGACCCTTCGTGCCACGGCTTGCGGGCGGAAATGCCCCAAGCCCTGACACGAGCGGTCCGCCGCCAATATCTCATCACGCATTTTACTTTAGGTTACGCTAGACTAAACAACTTCCATTAGATTAGGACAGGGAATATCGGTTTGACATTATGACCTGTGAGCAGGTTTCGGTGTCAACCTCCCTGGGGGACCTCCGTGATCATACCAGGATACTAGACACGTGCGCAACCAATCGGGCGGTGTCCGAACACACCCCGAGAAGCGCGCCTGCGGCCTGCTAAGCTCCGTAACTTCTTGGGTCTGACCAAGAAAAGTGTCTAAACTGTAAAACTTAGGGTCCACCCTTGAGGTTATGATAGCCGGGGTCGTATGGGCATGGTGTTAGGAAGTTGCGCCATGCAGCTGCGTCCCGTTATTACATTGTTGGGGGCTACGCCGTGAGGCGTTAAAAGCGTTCATCAAGGCTCCGTTCAGTCAATCGTTATGTTCTGTTATGTAGTGGACTGGGTGCTGCTGCAAGAACTGTGCGACCGATGCCTGTAGTATCAACCGGTGACGAAGCTGGCATACTAGATCACACGCCGACGCTGTTGCCATCTAGGAAGGAACCGATGCCGAGCTACAAAGAGCACTAAATTACAAGAGCGCAGCAACGGAGTTGGTCTACAAATAAGCTTTCGAAAGACTAACATCATGGCCTGTTGCTGTACAATGTAATCCAGTGTCTCCCTCAACAGCGAAGCTATAATTTAAAGGTATTTAGGGTCGTTTTATGTGCATAGTCATGCATTATCTGCACGTTTTGGGGTGTAACATAATTTAAACATGGCAACTTTAAAATATTACATTAAGCTTAGGCAGGGCCATTATATATGCCTCAGGAGCATATAATTATGTTGCATAATGAAATCTCAAAAAACTGTTATATGATATTTAAGACACTTTGTCTACAGTTGTTAAAAATAGCGTAGATCAACGCGCAAATCTATTTTTCTGCCTAAGATATAATTTTAAAAACTAATTTTAATTTATATAATTTTGTATTTAAGAGAAAATTTGAATTAGCATTTTCGATAAATATATAGTATGGTTGAAGTACCAGCATTAACATGTCGCCACTTCAAAGTAATACATTTCAGCTAATAATCTTTTTGAAACAGCAAACGTGTTTATATCATATATGTAGTCTTTTAACAAAGCGCCGTCGTTAGTATTAAAATATATATTTATTTAAATTAATTTGCTTTGGTAAGCTTTGGGAAGCAGCCTACAATATATCTCTTTGAGTGCGTTCCTCAATACTTTGGCAGACGCCATATGTTTTGTAGCTATTATAATGGTTAGAGCTTTGAAAAAACCTTGTGTGGCAGTAGCATTTGCATTAAATCGTGGTTCAGAACACGTAGTGAACATTTTGATATCGTTCAAACCTACTTCAAGCATTTTACATGAATAAATATATGCATTTTACAAGTTACATCGTAGCATTGTTACCTTGTATTATTCCTTTTACATGGTCACTAAATACACTTTCATAGAGTAAAGGTTCAATTAGTGGGAAAAATAAAGATGAAGCTTCTGAGAATTTGGGCTCTAAAGCCTTCTCAGCTCTATAGCCGAGCCGAGCCATGATGTCTGAAGTGCCGAGTCAGAGCCCAAAAGAGAAGAGCCCAAAGTTGAGAGAGTAGAGCCCAAAGTATCGGACTCCGGGATCGACTCTTAAAATATGTTTCCTAAAACAACACTAATTTTTACAATTGATGTCACGGTCTTTCCTAGAATCCCCCAGCTCTGAATTCGTCAATTTTGAAGATGCAGCTAAAATTTAGTACCATTCGACTACGCAAATGACTCAGAAAATATTCATTTCGTTCAGTTTTATGGCAATATTTTTCGAGTTTTTGAGTTCTCATTTGTCCTTTGTCGGTACCCACAATTTTCGAAAAAATTCTGCCCAATAGCACGATAATTTAGCAAAAGCAAGAACAGCAGACGTTACAACGGCTCGGCTCCTAAAAGGTCTAACAGCAACTATATATTTTATTTAACGGTTTGTATATGTTGTGTCTAATAGGGAGTCGCAAACTTATATTGTTTGAAGCATGATATCTGATCGTAGCTTATTATGGGAAGTGTTGACCCGAGTCGATACGAATATTGACCACAACGTGAGGCGGGCGAGAACTGGAAAAACGTGGCTGTTTTCCACCTATAATATATACCTGGTAAAGTTCTAGTAAGCTGTGGTGGATCCTGGATTTCCTCGTGGAGAAATTCCTCACCCACCCACCGGCCCTAGGCGCCGAACCCCCCTTGCCCCGCGGCACCGCACCCTATCCCCCGAAGTGTCGTAATTTTCCTATCCCGGGGCGCTGAGCCCTCTCACCCCGAAGCGCCGAACCCTCCACACCTCACGCGCTGCACCCTCTCTGCAATACGGCGAGCCCTCCTCCCCCCACCCCGAGAGGGGACACCTTCCCCCGCCCTCGGGGCGCCGTACCTCTCTACTTCCGACTAGCCACACTCCCCGAGATTCCGCCACCCCCTCCCTCGCCCGCCGCATCCAATCCCTCCCGAGGCGCCGTCTAGATTCGATCCAAGGATCTCCCAGGATCGGCCTTTGCTTCTAGACGCTTAACCAATGATAGCCGACTTTATAGCGCACATGAAAAAAATTAGCTACAGCGGGAGTCGCATTGTTTGAAGCCTGAGAGCTGAACCTAGTTTGTTAGCGGAAGAGCCGAACTGAGGCAAGCCGGGTGCTGTTCACGAAAAGCCGAATCGGGAAGGCATTTGAAAAATGTGGCTCATTGCTGCCTATAATAAATATCCACGATAATTTATAAACAGTACAGGAGCAAGGATCCCATGCTACGAAATGAAGCTGCAGACGAGACTAGACTAGTTAAGAAGTTTCCCGTTGACTAACCCTTTCTGTTTTTTGAGTGTGTGGCTGGACAAAGATTTAATGTTTCCCAATTCCGAACACTCCAGTTTTATGCTACTCAACATTTTGTGTTTCCCTAATGTACAGTTTTCAAATTTTTTACGTATTTATTATAATTTAATTTTATGTATTTATTATAATTTACTGCTTCTCCAACATTTTCCAGTTTCCGGATTTCCATAATTTTACCTATTTCCAAGTGTAACAGATCCATACTGGATCGTTACGAGGTAGATTAATCCTGGCCACACCCTAATGGCCAACATTTACAAATACCCCATTAATCTTGGCCACAGTGTAATGGCCAACATTTAGTCAAATACCCCATTAATCCTGGCCACAGCATAATGGCCAACATTTAATAGAATGCCCAATAATCCCGGCCAGAGCCCAACGGCCAACATTTAACAGAACGCCCAATAATCCTGAGCATAGTGTAATGGTCAACATTTTTGAATTTAGTCACGGATGTCTCCCCAACTTAGAATACCTAACGGAGATGACCCAACTGGGTACGAAACAAACCGTTGCATCGAAATACGTACGTGAATTAACCGGTTATCGTTATTAACCTTTCAGGAGTGGATAATCGTTGAAGTATTGCTATCGTATATATGTTGATTGTAGTGCCATAAAGGCACCTATTGGTATACGTAACCTGTACATTATTACCGCTATTGTAGCCTTATTGTTGTTGGCCATAAAGGCTTCATTGGCGTACTTGAATTATGTATATATTACCATTACCATTGCTTTTGTTGTACCATTTTGATGGCCGTAAAGGCACGTATTATGCATTTGGTTCGTATAATCCTGATCGTACCGTGTATCTGTGTATCTTTGAAATCTTTGCTAGTATTCATATGTATTTTTAGGTGGATATACACGATTTGGTCGTTTGATTACCGTCATTTATTTGGATCGTGCTTGTTAACCGTTTATGTATAACCGTTATACCATATTCATACCGTACTTTCGTGTTGTTTAAGGTCATAAAAGCGCCTATATTATGTTATGATTCTATACCGTTTTTATGATTACCATACTCGTGTATGGCTGTTCGCCCTATAGTGAACAGCAACGTAGCTAAATTTCTGAAAATTATAAGTGAAACTGGCCGATATTAAATTTACCAGTGTTGAAGTTTAGCCAACACACTAGTAAAGTATGAAGATAAATGAAATATCAGTTACCAGCGTTTATTTTCGCTGGCAAAGACAACTGATAAAAGTATAAGAAATTAGTAAAAATTTGGAATTAAAAGTATCGGCTCCGGCCCATAACACCGGAACCCTTGAGAATTCGGGATTTAAGGACTCAACATTTCGGATAGACAATTTTACGGTCTATCTAATAAAGACCGGTGTCGTGGACATCCGACCCGGATCCACGGCCTTGTGAGTAAATAAGCATGTACGTAGAGCAAATAAAATACAATTAATTAATTAATTAACTCAACGAATAATTGACACCGAGCTATATATAGGATATCATTAGATTCTTTGGAATCCAGGCTTTTGTTTGAGCCAGGACCGATCCCGCTGTGCCTACTTTGGGTACCAGTTCCCGTGAAAAACGCAGAACTAACGCCCCGACCGGCGTGTAACCCCTCGTTGGATTCTCCTTGTCAAGACTAACACAAAAATATATCCAATACCCCATAAAACTGTACCCCGAACCAGTGGGAGCCATTTAAAACACTTAGATTCTATATAAAATTTCTGATGGGCTCGCCCGAGAGTCCGCCTTCCCCTTTTATTGTCCGAAAGTGGACCTGTTACATACCACATTGTTCGGACGGACACGCTGAGTCCGAATCCGAATCGTGTTTGGCACTATGGCCATCACCGAGGGAATGGGACCCTCTTTTCGCATTCCCTGACTTTGTTTGTTTACATAAGCCGCACGATTGTCCCACGTATGCGAGCATCCATTTCTAATATAAGCTTAATATTGATACTAAGCAAACAGTCCAGTAATATTGAATTTATATCAACGTGGTCTAAGCGACCCGTACGCAGCTGTATCGTTACTACTTCGCGGTTGGATAAGCCGTTAACTCGGTACTTCTGTGAGTAAACAAGTCTGATATGAAATTAATAGTGAGTCTATAGCAACTTTATGTTAGCTTAATATGAAGTTTGACCTCGTAGCTGAAGCTAATATGAAAGTTACGGGGTTTCTTATCAGTAGGGGCATAAACTTCATAGTGGCTTAATATAGATTTTATATAAATTTCATGCGAGAGTTGGAGCTTTATTTTAAGATTGCCGCCTCGGACCACCGAACTTTGAGCTGTTTAGTAAACAAGCTTGTCCTCCAGCTTTATAAAGGATTTATGTTTGAATTAGTGGTTTAATAGTAAGCTAATGTAAAGCTTCTAGTTAATAATTTGAAAATTTGAATTCCGTATTAAGTATAGTAGTTCCGTTTGCTCGTAAGATTAACTGTCGCTTTAAGACCGAGAAGTTCGTATAATTTTGTAGAAATTCAGTATAAATTTTATATTTAGAGGGTAATAAATTATTTTCATTATATAAGATTTGGACATAAAATTGGTCCAAAATTAATCGAAATATGCGGTGATAATAAAGTTTGATTAAAAGATCAAACTTTGGGGTCAAATCGCCCAAAAAGTGCTGACCAAGCACTTCTAGAAAACTAATAAATCAAATTTTAAAATTGGCATTATTTAAGCAGAGCCACCAGAGCTCTGCACCGTTCAGTCTGACTTAGGCAGCGTGGGGTGCGGTCGTTTTGCAGACCGGCTTTGTCGGTTATTCAGTTTACAGTTTTACTCGCAGTTTACCGTTTTTTCTTTTGTCTTACTTATCTTGGCTTTGCGATTGGATGGATGGGCGATGGACGTCGAATCAAAGGACCCGAGTACGTAAGTGTGGACAGGGAGGCTTAGTGTAACCACCGAGTATTATTGATGTAGGATAGGGTTAGCTTCGAGAGTAGTTAAGGTAGGACTGAGAAATTCGTATCGATTAACCATAAGCTTAAGCCTCCATGGAGTCCCTCTCTATACTTCTGTTTACATGATACCCCTGCCCGTCTTAGCCTGCCGGCACACCCATAGCCGTGTTTAGCCGGTCACATGATTCAGTAAGATAGTCGAAGTCATACTGAACTTCCCTCGGTCAATGAGTTAAGGTAAAAATAACTGCGATACTCGCGCCTGGACATTGGGAAGATGGAAAGTTGGGAAGATGGTAAATTGGGAAGATGGGAAATTGGGAAAACGGGAAATTGGGAAGATGGGAAAATGGGAAATTGGGAAGTTGGGAAATTGGGAAGATGAAAAGTTGTGAAATTAGGAAGATTAGAAATTGGGACGATAGGAAGTTGGGAAATGGAGAAGATGGAAAGTTGGAAAATTGGGAAGTTGGGAAGATGGGAAATTGGGAAGATGGAAATTTGGAACATTGGAAATTGGGAAGATGGGAAGTTGAGAAGATGGGAAATTGGGCAGATTGGAAATTGAGAAGATGGGGAATTGGGAAGATGGGAAATTGGGAAGATGGGAAGTTTGGAAATTGGGAAGTTGGGAAATTGGGAAGTTGTGAAATTGGGAAGATGGGAAATCGGGAAGATGGGATGTTGGGAAATTGGGAAGATGGGATGTTGGAAAGATGGGAAATTGGGAAGATGGGAATATGGGAAGTTGGGAAGATGTAAAACCAATAGTAGGGAAATTGGCAGATGGGAAGTGGGGAAAATGGGGAAATTGAGAAGAGAGGAAGTTAGGAAGATGGGAAGTTGGGAAATTGGGAAGATGGGAAGTTGGGAAATTGGGAAGATGGGAAGTTGGGAAATTGGGAAGATGGGAAATTGGGAAGATGGGAAATTGGGAAGATGGGAAGTTGGGAAATTGGGAAGATGGGAAGTTGGAAAATTGGGAAGTTAGGAAGTTGGGAAGATGGGAAACTGGGAAGATGGGAAATTGGGAAGATGGGAAATTGGGAGGTTGGGAGGATAGGAAGTTGGGAAATTGGGAAGTTGGGAAGATGGGAAGTTGGGAAATTGGGAAGATGGGAAATTGGGAAGATGGGAAGTTGGGAAATTGGGAAGATGGGAAATTGGGAAGATGGGAAGTTGGGAAGTTGGAAAATTGGGAAGATGGGAAATTGGGAAGATGGGAAATTGGGAAGATGGGAAGTTGGGAAATTGGGAAGATAAGAAGTTGGGAAATTGGGATCTTAGAAAAATGGGAAATTGAGAAGATGGGAAATTGGGAAGATGGGAAGTTGGAAAATGGGGAAATTGAGAAGAGAGGAAGTTTGAAGATGGGAAGTTGGGCAGAGAGGAAGTTGGGAAATTGGGAAAATGGGAAGTTGGAAAATTGGGAAGATGGGAAATTGGGAAGATGGGAAATTGGGAAGATGCGAAGTTAAGAAATTGGGAAGATGGGAAATTGGGAAGATGGGAAATTGGGAAGATGGGAAGATGGGAAATTGGGAAATTGGGAAGCTGGGAAGATGGGAAATTGGGAGGATGAGAAATTGGGAAGATGGAAAATTGGGAAGATGGGAAATTGGGAAGATGGGAAATTGGGAAGTTGGGAAATTGGGAAGTTGGGAAATTGGGAAGATGGGAAATTGGGAAGTTGGGAAATTGGGAAGATGGGAAATTGGGAAGATGGGAAATTGGGAAGATGGGAAGTTGGGAAAATGGAAATTGGGAAGTTAGGAAGTTGGGAAATTGGGAAGATGGGAAATTGGGAAGATAAGAAGTTGGGAAATTAGGAAGATGGGAAATTGGGAAGATGGGAAGTTGGGAAATTGGGAAGATGGGAAATTGGGAAGATGGAAAGTTGGGAAATTGGGAAGATGGGAAATTGGGAAGATGGGAAATTGGAAAGATGGGAAATTGGGAAGATGGGAAATTGGAAAGATGGGAAGATGGGAAATTGGGAAGATGGGAAGTTGGGAAGAAAATAATTTCCCGTCTTCCCTATTTTTCATCTTCCCAGGAAAACAAGTGTTGTGAAAATTTGTGTGTCTAATTGCACAGAGACACACATAAATAGTTAAAATCTTCCCCGGGAAGTTGGAAAGCCCCTAAAGGTGACATGGGCCGCATATAGCATCAACAGTCTACATTCGAAATTGAATAATATAGGTATTGCCCAAACGAACAGATTTGTGATGTAGACCTTTGTGTTATGGTACCCCCGACAGCACGGAAAGGAGCCGAACACGTCATTTTTTGGGAAAAGGTTACTTAAAGATTTAGCTCAAAGGTTACTTAAACATTCAACTTTTCGTTAATATGGTAATAGAATCATTATTGACCGCTTACCTCTTAAACCCATTTCACTATGGTGACGCTATTATAATCTAGGCCGTCGTTTACGACGTTCTGCACCATACCCTATTGACGTATTTCTCGGCTTTAAAAGAACTTGCTCTATTAAATGTAATATCCTATTCACTTGATGAAAACTAAATAGGAATTGTGTGAGTGCACATGAAAATGCCAATCTTCCTTTTTTATGCCTAAAATTGCTCCAGGCACAACATACACACTTATAAGGATTCCCGTTTAGAGGATCTAGACCCCTCCCCCTTGGACTTCGAACCCCCAGCATGTATGCAGTTACAGTTTACGGTTGCTGATAGAAGCACACCTGCGGGACGTAGTATTTCAAACATAATTATATGGTATCATAAACGAAACCGGCATGTGGATATGAAATGGAGAAAATACCGCCAAAAGTATGACTGTGCACATGACAAACGTAATAGCAACAATTTATGGATCGAAATTGCAAAATTTATGCACTCAAATTAAAAAAGGGCCCGAACTTGTTATCAAAGTAGGCGATAAAAACAAATTGCAATTCTTTGGCATCTGCACGAAAGGAGTGGGGGAAGAGTTTTAGAGCTCCCCTCTCCCTTAGCGCCGGTGGTGCCACACTCTTCCCCACCCCTTTTCCTAGCCTACCAGCTAACCCCCCAGCGAAGCCGAATGCATCCCCAGCAAGGACCTGACTATTTCTCTTTGCGACTTCGGACCTTGAGCACAGCACTCTTAATCAAGAAAAGAAACAAAGTATCTTTATCTTGACATATGTGGACTGGGTTCGAAGTCCAAGGCGAGTAGCAGGGTCCTCGGGGGAAGCCTTTGGCGTCCCAGGCGGTGCGTGGGTATCGGCGCAAGGGAAGGGTAGGCGAGCCCTCCGAAGGGGGTCCGGACCTCAAGTAGGTGGTAGTCCCCTACTCCATGTGAGCATGTATGGATATTGGCTAACCCATGAAACTACGTAGAGAAAAATAGTTACTCCTGTTACACCTGCCAGGAGCGTTGGGATTGTGTGATCATGTATGGATATTGGCTATCATCCATGAAACTACGTAAAGAAAAGTAATGTTGCACCTGCCAGGAGCTTTTGGATTGCTAATTCGAAAATCGGCTCTGCTAAATAACGATTTTCGAAAGAAAACTTACATACTGTTACGGGGGACGCATTAAACACCCCTGATGATCGGAAACCACTGGGGGCGAGCACTCCTGCCCCCGGCACGTAGCCTGACTTCCACTGAGGCTTTGCAACCAGATCCTCCCCGCCGAATGCATGCGGAAAATTTTCGAAAAATCGATCGAGAGAAAATAGGCAAAAATTGAAGGATAATAGGCAACAGTTGGGCGGAATGATGAAAAAAATTGGAGGACACTTGGCAACCACAAGAAAAAAGAGCAAAAATTTTGAATTCCAAAAAATTTCGAAAATTTATCCCCCTGACGACTTACCCCTTTCACCAGTCGATCGGCTGAGCCAACGCCTCCCACCCGCCATGACCCTGGGTACCTCCATTGGGATCTCGGACAATGAGCATGTATGTTTAAAGCCCTTTTTGAAGAACAGAAACAAACAACCTTGTATAATTGGCTATGACCATTTGTATTTGTAGGGTGGAGATGGGAATTATCTCCCTGAAGCTTGGACCCCTTCCCGGGCGACAACGATCCCGCGCGCAGGTAGAACTATCATTCCCTTAGGCTCCGCACCCTCCCGCCCCAGAACTGAAATTTTTAGCAGAATTGGAGGTAATTTGGAAACAAAAGGGGAGGGATGTGAGAAACAATTTCAAAAATAAATTATCATCCTGACGACCTCCCTTCTTACCGACCGGTTCGCTCCCACTGGCCACAACCTCTTCCCCCTCTTGGGACTTCGGACCTCGCCCGTGTATGGCTAGGATCCATGAAACTACGTACCCTAAATAGTTATTCCAACAAATAATGTTTCCACCTGTCAGGAGTTTCGAGATTTCTAATGAGGAAATCGGAGTAGCTACTTAACAATTTCCGAATAAAGCATGCCATGTTCATAGGAAAGGAGGACTAACCGTCCCTCTCCCCCTGAGGCTCGGCATCTCGAAGGGATCTTTCCCTAAGGCTGTGCACCCTGCTGCCCCCTCCCCCGTAAGAGAGGTGCGGAAAAAATCGATCAAGGGAAAAGCCAAAAATTGGTGATAATAGGCAACAAAGACGCGAAATAGTAAAAAAATTGGCAAACTTGGCAAACCCCCGAAAAATGGGCAAAAAATGGCGACTTCTAAAAATGTCGGAAATTAATCCTCCTGTCGACTCCCGTCTCCTCTCCCGGCCGACCGGTGTCACAGGCCAATTCTTCCCCAGGCTAATTCTTCTCCGGGGAAGAATTGGCCATCTAATTCTTCCCCGGGGAAAAATTGGCCTAGGCTGATTTTTCTTCGGAGAAGAATTGGCCTAGGCTGATTTTTCTCCGAGAAGAATTGGTCTAGGCTGGCTTTTTTAATTATTCTTTTTATTCTATTATTCTAATTTTTAAGAACTATTCTTAATTTATCGCATTTATTTTATTTCAGATTAACCTGTTTAGAATATCGACCTACTCGTATTATTAGTATTTTTATTGTTTTCACTCCCCGGTCTAGCTATTGTAAGCTTCTTACTATGCCGGAAATAACTGAGGAAGTTCTCATTGAATTTGTAAAGACCGGCCAGTATCCAAACGACTGGACTGGTGCTGCTTTCAAGAATCACCGTCGTCAACTGCAAGCTTGTGCTTCTCGATTCAGCATACAAAATGGAATTATCATGGTGCAAACCAAGCAGGGTGCTCTGCGATATGCGATGAAGGACGACCGTATGAACATCATGTTCGATTACCATGACTCGCGTTCGCATTTTGGCCGGACCGCACTGTTTCAGCCATTCTGGGACGGGATGAAACAGGATGTGGCGAAATATATTAAATCGTGCGATACGTGCCAAAAGGCGTCCACAAGTGGGTTCGATAAGACAGCAGCTCCGCTGCATCCACTACCAGTAAATAGTACTTGGCATCATGTCGAGGTGGATTTAAGTAAAATGCCCACTAGTAAAAATGGCTACAAGTACATCCTTACGCTAGTAGATCTTTTGTCAAAATGGGCAGATGCGTCCCACTGAAAGACAAACATGGAGCTACAGTTGCCAAGGCTATTTACGAAATTTTTCTTAACAAAAGCTTTCCCGCGATAATGTCTTCGGACCAAGGATTATAATTTGTAAATCAGGTGCTAAACGAGGTCTCACGGATTAACCATGTTGAAAAGAGAGTGTCATCTGCGTATTACCCTCAGTCACAGGGCCTTGTCGAGCGGCTAAATCAGACAATTCAAAAGTCTCTTCTCAAAATGTTGGGGGAAACGGACAGTGTAACTTGGATCATTTTTTGGCTGAAGCCATATTTTCCTACAACAGCAGTAAACAGGAATCCACAAAATTACGGCCGTTTGAGATAATGTATTGCCGCAAACCGTTTTACGAGAATGAGCTCGTTGATCCCAACATAGAATCAGAAGAAATGGAAACTGACTTGGAAGCTATGGCAGCAACCAGGCGAGATTTAGAGGTAGCTGCTAAAGCAAATATTTCAAAAGCGCAGGAAAAACAGAAAATGCGGCATCAAAAGCGACACGACAGCAACATTTCTGTTAAAGTAGGACAGCTTGTTGTGCTTAAGAACACAAGAAAGGCTACTCGTAAAGGCAGCAAAATGGAGGCGCCGGGTTCAGGACCGTACGAAATTATTCAAATAATGACAAAAAATCGGGTGAAGCTGCAGAATAGGTCCAGTAAGAAAATTTTGGCCCAGAGCGTATCTACATATAATATTAAGCCCTATATCGAAAGATTTTCGCCACCCACAGTGAATTGGCAGAAAGTGTCGTCTGGAAAATTCGGCCTTCAAGTCACCACCAACGTTGTGTACGGAAAAGCGGGTAAACCGTTGGGGCAACCGCATAAAATTCATGACATCGGTGGCGACGGAAATTGCTTTTTTAGGGCAATAAGCTTTTCTGTCGCTGGCTGCGAAAACAGCTGGCGTGTAGTTCGCGAAACGTTAATCAATTACATAGATAACGATTTGAACCAACAGCTCACATATGATGAACAAAGATGCCGCCACTTACCTGGAAGAAAGCGGAATGAAAACCCCTGGTGTTTGGGCAACAGAATGTGAAATCTTTGCGGCTGCGGCGTTCCTTGGTACGAAAATTTCTGTGTATTCCAGTGTCGGATGAGCGATGGGTGTCAAACGTTGGTTGGATTTCAAACCATCGGTTATGTGTGGAAGAGATGAGCATCCGGATGTGACAATTTACCTTAATCATCCAGATGAAAACCAGTATGAAGTTGTCAAGGACGTTAGTAGCTAAAATGTTTGTTTTTTAAATGCTCGATGTGTATTCTTCTAAGTTTGAGTTTTTACTGAGTCAAAATCATCGGTATTATTCATTTTGTGTGTGACTGTATACTTCGAGTACACGCAATTTGGCGGATCTCTTTTACGATAGTGTATTTTAAAGGTACAGTCTGAGATACATTAAAACTAGTATCTAGATGCGTATTACCAAAGTGTCCACAAGTTCTCGCACGGGGAAAATCTCCCAGAAAATTATTCGCCTGAAGAAAAATCTGCATAGGCCAATTCTTCTCCGGAGAAAAATCAGCTTAGGCCAATTTTTCCCCGGGGAAGAATCAGCCTAGGCCAATTTTTCCCCGGGGAAGAATTAGCCTGGGGAAGAATTGGCCCGTGACACCGGCGGAGTTCGCACCCCTGAGAGGCCAAGACCGTTACCCCTGTTCCTCACCTCCTATGCCTGAAGTCCCGGCTACCCCCTTGATAACTTGGACTGTGAGTGTGTATTTTTAAGGACCTGTTTGAAGAACCGAAACAAACAAACAACCTTAGATGTTGGTTGTTACCACACATGCTCATAGGGAAGAGGAGGATTACCTTCCCTGAGGCTCGCACTCTCTCCCGGCCACCCCGATACACCCAGGGTGGTAGCTCAATCCCTATAAACCTGTGTACCCATCCCGCAAACCCCCTTCCCTCGCCCCCTGCCCCTCCGCGAGGTTTTCGCTGCCCCCTTGGGGCCTCAGATCAAGAGCATGTATTTAAACCAACCTTTGAAGAACCGAAATTAACAAACAAGCATAGATATTGGCTGAGATCGTACACGCTCATAAGGAAGACGGATTATCTCCCGTGAGACTCGGAGCCCCATGGAGCGACCCCGATACACAGTGGGAGGTCGCTCTACCCCCCACGGGGCTCCGCACTCCTTCCCCGGGGATGGACGGAAGATTTAAGCGGAAATGGGGATTATTTGGTAAAATGTTGGGGAGAAAATTCAGAAATAAATTCTCCTCATTATCGACACTTCCGCAGCCCGCCGCCCGGCTGATTCCCCACTTCAGACCTCACTCATGTATGGCTATGACCCATAAAACTACGTGTAAAAAAATAGTAATACTCCGACTAATAATGTTACACCTGCCAGGATCTTCGGGATTGCTAATTAGGAAATTAGTTTGGCTAATTAACATTTTCGAAATAAACCATACATGGTCACAGGGGAATGGGGCTTAACCAAGCCTGCGGCTTGTACCCTCTCGGGCGAGCGCCGATCACCCTCCCCCAACAGCTAGCGTGATTCTCAATGAGGTTGGGTACCGGAGGTTTGCAGAACATTTTGGAAAATCGACTGAAAATATAATCGATAGGTAAAATAGGCAAAAATTGGGGATCAACGGCAAAAATTGCGAAATAGTAAAAAAACTCGGCGAAAAATTTTTGAAATTGTGAGTTCCAAAAAATTTCAAAATTTTTCAAAATGATCGAAGGCGTGCAAAGCACTCGCTATGCACACACCGGGCCTCCAGGAAATAAGAAATAAACTATGGTTAGGTATTTAAACTTGTGCACCACTTCAAAGTTATATATTTATTCTAAAACGTGCAACAAAATCTTTAAGCAGTGCGCCACATATTTGGACAAATATTTTATATACGTTTAGTGAAAGCGTATATTCGAGGACTAAAACGTTTTTGGCTTGCAATTAACAGGGGCTCAGGTCGACGGCTCGTGACAAACACACAGTCGGCCTCGACTACCGATGACAAATGCATAGCCTAGCTAAGGTGTTCAAAATTTCGATAGTCGAGCTGGACTATCTGCGTGACATTTAGTTAGTTCATTTGAACGCGTGACATAATTCGGACCATGCGCACGCATCTTATCGTAAATGATGCATTAGGAAACCAAATTTCTGAAAATTGAAAACGCCGAAATTATGTTCGAACACAGGATCTATATAATTTATGGCACTTGAATTTGATTTTGCCAATTTTAGGTTAGCAAAAACAGAAGAAAATCAGCTTTTTTCCGCAACAAGGATTTGTGATTCGATGTCGGCAATTATAAAATAGGATGGCTGGCGTGTCACCTTAAGTTTATTCACGCATTAATATCACTGTGGATTTAGAATCCCCCGTAAAGGAGTCATGGAATGTAGATAGCTGGGAGATTCTCCCAGCCACACAAAAACTCAGAGGGGTTGCACACATTCCACGAGATGCCTCGATTGACATATCAATACTTCCTAGGCAGCCATGATAGGTTGTTCCTGAGTTAAGTGTTAACTTTACTATGGCTACGCACTGTACGCCTAATCAGCTAAGTCATCAGAACAACGTCCTTGGGTAGATAAGTTTTGTTAGATAGAAATCGCATCCAGCAGAGAATTATACTTACAATTCGCTTGGGCATAACTATAAATTCCAGTTACTAATAACTCTAGGTTTGATTAGGTCAAAATTTGTTAAAGCTGAGGCGTAGCCTCAGCGACAAAAATACGCTGGTCGATTTTTTGCTGAGTGAATTCCTGCCCAAAGAGGAAAGGAACGAGACAAATTTCAGGTTTTTTCAGCGCCATCGCTCTAAACGCCTAGTTCATACATGCTCATACTAATTCGTGCGGTGGAACCAATTAACTTCCGAGTAAGATCAGTATAGAGAACAGTGGCGTGGCACTGTGGCCTGCGAGAAGGTGTCAACGTCCCTGGGGGACCTCAGCAATCATACCAATTGCTAGACACGTGCACAAACAATCGGGCGGGGTCCGAATACACCCCGTGAAGCGCTACTGCGGCCTGCTAAGCTCCATAGCTTCTTGTGTCTGACTAGGGAAAGTTGCCAATTTACCAAAACTGCAAAATTTTGACCCAGCCCTGAGGCTATGATAGCTGTGGTCGTATGGGCACGGTGTTAGGAAGTTACGCCATGCAACGGCGTCCCGTTATTACATAAGCGCGTCCTATGAGCCAGTCTTCATATTATGATCAGCAATACGCCAAACCAATGTTGCTTCACCCGGGGATGCGGGACAATGGGCGCTATCCATGCAGCACGACTGTCTTTTTTGGAAAGGCACTGGGAGAAGACAATGTGTGTATTATGGAATTTCTCGACCTAGAAAAAGCGTTCGATTGAAGCCCACTCGAGCTCATCTGGTATTCTCTTCGATCGCATAATACGCTCAAGATTATATATATGTCTGCCAGGTACAGCTGTTCTACCGAAACGTCATCAGGGGCTTCCGAATTTCTGTGGGGACCTTGCCACCGTTCGCCAACAGCTAAAATTCTATGACCCACAATGCGATCAGCCTGAGTCCACGCGGCAGATAATCGTAATGGCCGTCCAATAAGCGATGGATGGATCGAATTACCGAAGACAAATGAAATGTTGCGATAGAAGACACTCAAAACCGAGCCGAATGGAGACGAGTTTGCGGGCAAGCGGACCCTGTTGATGTTCGGCATGATCACTGAAGAAGGCAATACCTAAATTTGACAACACTATATACTTGTGCATACAAAAACCGGGATGCCGTAAACTCTTGTTTACATGCATGAATGGCCTCAAACGCACCATATAGAAAAAAATAGCCTGATACCTCCACCGATTCTTGAATTATAAGATTTCCATCTCGGTTATGCTAATTATACTGTCATGACGGAAATCTTCCAACCACTGTCTCTGTAAGTTATTTTGTTAACCTTTATTAAAACTTCTATAGTTTAATTTCTTATTTTGAACATTTTGTGGCATATAATAATTAATTTAGTACATGCTTTAATCTATATGGTTCCTAGGTGATGTCTACCCTTTCCTACCACGTAACATATAGCATGCGGATAAGTTTATCTTTAAGTCCAAGGATTACAGAGTTGAAATCTGCTTTTTTGCTGAATTAATGTCTATCGTTATCTAGGGTAAACCCAACGGTACAGGTATATGTCAATAAGCAAAGATACCTAGTGATGACGCGTACATTTGTCTTACATCGTATAGCAGAGCATGTTTGTCTTGGAATTAGAAAGCTAGATGCTCAGTTTTAATTCCATTTTTGATGGCTTCATATTTATACTGGTTATTCAATATTTGTATCATTTTTAACACAAGTAGTGCATTCGCAGTACGTTGCAATGCTCAATAGTTTCTTTCATCGGACTCTGCCAGGAACATTTACATTGTTGTTCAAAGCTGGAAAATTATCCAACATGGGCGGGGTTAACTCCAGAAAGTGGAAAATAAGGGAGGGGCCCTGGCAGCTCCCCTGGGTGCGTCACTGTTATGTGATATCTGACTGTGTCTGTGCTGGCCTTATTGTTATTCACCATGTACCTATATATTTGGTTTGTCATGAACAAAGTATTTGAAAGTCTTACTTATTTATATGTTGTTGCCAAAATTAATCGCCTCAAGTGCGAAAATAAAAATGTTATTTTCCTCACGTCCAATTTGCATCCCAGAGATGTTCGCATATAGCCGAGCTGAGACAAGTTGGGACCAAGCCAAGCAGGGCCTAGCCAACCTCTCTTGAAGGTGATCCGAACCGAGCCACGGAAAATTTTAGTCGAACCGAGGCGAGCCGATCTGACCCTGAAAAACCAGACTCATTCTCACCTTTTAACTCACCCCCCCAACCTAATTGTTAAATATTGGCACAGATATTATGAAACACATATTTACTACATACTTTAGATGATTCAGCATATGTATCAGAAATTTTATAGGGCATTTTTTGTAGTTTGTTTATAAAGGAATGGGTAAAGTTATGCATCTCATGGTATTTACTCTGATAAATCTCTCTGTGTTAGAATACAGTTCAAAATTCCACAGTATTTCAAAACCCAAAATGTGACTATTTTGTCGTTACCGTAAATGTAGCTCAATTTACTGGGCGTATTTTGCAATTAAATTATCGCAAATGCATATTAGAAGCCAATGAGGTTGATATTGTTTAATTATAGGTCATAGGTTTATCAGCTTTGGGTATGGTGGCACAATTTATAGCTAGAATTGGGTGGGATGTTAGCGATATCCTAGACTATCTCAAAAGTGAGATGAATAATAGAGTTTTTGTTGCCGATGGCCCCTTCCCCCTTAGTACGAAACACACAGTTTTCTGAAAGGTTTTATCTCGATATATGTAAATTATAGGATATTTTAGCCGATAATGGTGCATTTTTCAAGAAGATTTTTGTTTTTTTAAACCGGTGCTTAATTTCGTCTGAAGCCACAACTATTTATGAAATACACTTTGATCAGTTTCTGAAAAAGCCCACGTTGACTGTTTATTTTTATTATTCCGTCCCAGCTGGAATAACATTTGCTGAATGAATGGAGCGCATTAATTTAAGGAAAAATTTGAGAACACGGTTTTGAATGAATAGAGATTTATTTATGAAGTCGAATTAGATTCCAGAAACGCATTCTCTGAAGAATAGAACAGTAACGTGCAAGTCGCAATTTTTGCTCTGGTTCCCTTTATCTTTCAATCTAATTTTCATTTTATTTCATGGTTATTAACAGACAAAGGAATAAATATTTCATTTATATTGAATTATGTATGGTACTGATTAAATTTCCCGGTAGCTAGGATCCTGGCTTACGCAACTTTTCAAATGTAGCTAGATTTTTTATATATGCAGCAAAGAGAGTTATTGCCAAACATGCTCATCATTACGTTAGGATTGTTGCCCTCACGAAGGCTCGGATCCACCTACTACTAGGGCTCGGTTACATCTTTTCCCCCAAGGGCTCGGTTAGCCCTCCCCCTGAAGGCTACCCCGTACCCCAAGAGAGGCTGGGTTGCACCACCTTTTTAGGGGCTGCCCCACCCTTCCCGACAGTCCGTCCAACCCGCTCCCTTGGGAAACCGACGGCCCGCTGGGGACCCGGTTTCCCCTTCGCTTCGACTTCGGACCTCGAGAATGTATGGTGAGTACATATTGTTTGTTTATCTAAAATAACTATATTATATTTTATGGTTGAAAACAGCTATAAATTTCTGACTCGAGTCGACTATTCCTGAGCTCTCTCGGATGGGCTCTCTATGTAAGCAGGATCAGTGCGGCTAAGCATTTCACAAACAGTTGTGTTCGGTTCCACTATTCTGATGTCAAGTTAAGATTGATTCTGAGACCCCAAATAAAAGTTTACGCTCCATGAATATTAGAGAGGTCAGATACAACGCCAAATGAACCCTATATAGCCAAGTCGATGAAATCTACTGTACTTGCTTTTGGCGCTATACTGTGGTAAACACCACTTATTTTGATTGTGTCTGTTGTTCTAGAAAAGTGTTTTAATAGCCGACCCCAGCTTTTCCACATATGGCTTGGCTGATCAGACATGGCAGCCTCGACACTACATCCGATCGGAGCAAGGGCCTAAATTTTCACCTGCATTATTATTACATTATGATTTACCAGTGCATTACGTAAGCCTTTATATGGATTTAGGTGAGGTCCGAGGTCCTAGAAGGGGAGGCCTTCTGGCCCCAAGCTCCAAGCGTGGGGGGAGCGGTGTGGGGCTTCTTCGGCGCCGCGAATAGCGCCTATGGATTGGGCGCCGACGACGCTTCCGCGGGGTCCTGTCTTTGGCGTAGCCGGGTCGTTGGGTATAACTCTACCCCTCCCGTAAGAGCATGTACGACGCCAATGCTAACAAATAGTTGTCAATGTGACCAAAGCTTGATCATAGTATTTTTCACCATAATTCAAGTCAGAATCTGAAATGTATCTCGTGACCTTATGAAAGGAATAATACAAGAAAACAATGATATGATGTAACATGTAAAATACATATGTTTATTCATGTAAAATTTTGGAACAAGGTTTCAAAATTTAAGTTTATGTTCATTACGTGTTTTGAAATACGTTTTACTGCTAATACCACTGTCACACTAGTTTTTTTTTCAGACTAACCGTTATAATAGCCACAAAAACATACACCGACTACCGAAGTGTTTGGGAAAAGACTGAAGGAGATATAATACATGCTAGTCACCAGAATGTGCGTCTTGATATTCAAAAGAAATATTTTGATACTATACAAACTATAATGATGCAACATAATTATCACGACGCAGTATCCCACCTAATTATCTGTTGATGAGGCATACGTATTGGCTCTGCAATAGTGTTGAGCAACGGTCAAGTTTAAAGTCAAACGGCCAGCCGATAAAATTTTCGTACAATGGCTCAACGGCCGGTTGTCGTCACTGCGAGCAGGCCGGCGGCGCAACGGCCTTCCAGTTGCTTAACGCCAGGCGAATGTTCAATCGCTGTACGACGGCGCTATAACCATCCGGACGACGGCTTTCACGGCCGTTGCGCAACACTACTCTGCATATGCTAAATGAAATATTAAAATTTGCCACATTTAAAATATTGTAGATCCCTTTAACTCATACGTAATGCTAAACTACTGCCTTTTTGAGTATTGATATGTGCCTATATAAAACATGACCCTAAGCGCCGTCGGCATGTGTTTTTGTAGCTATTATAACGGTTAGTCTGAAAAAAGCTAGTGTGACAGTGGTATTAGCATTAAACGTATTTCAAAACACGTAATGAACATAAACTTAAATTTTGAAACCTTGTTCCAAAATTTTACATGAATAAACATATGCATTTTACACGTTACATCGTAGCATTGTTGTTTTGTATATGGTTCGAATCCAGCCACACTGTGGTAAAATAGCCGGATCAGTTCAGATGCTAACGACTTATGTTTTAGGGTTCGGGTTAGCTTTTGCAGCTTTCACAGAAAAATGTGTGCACTTACTGCACATTGTAGCACGTATCACTATGCTTATTGTTACAAAACATTTTTGAAACGTAGCAATAATTCGTATTATTGTTACATATCTAATGCAATAGTTGTGCCAGTTGCACGATTTTTATAAGAATGTTGGTTGTTACTACCAATATCAAACAGAAGGGGGGCACCAATATCAAACAGGAAGGGGCACCAGTGTCAAACTGGAGGCGGACCCCAATATCAAACTGGAGAGGGGCACCAATATCATACTGGAGCGATGCACCAATATCAAACTGGGCGCCACTAATATGAAACTGGAGGGTGGCACCAATTTCAAACTGGGGTCGATATCAAGCAGCGGGGGACTAATATCCAGCTGGAGGGGGCACCAATATGAAACTGGAGGGGGCACCACTATCAAGCTGGAGGGGGCACCAATATCAAACCGGAGGGGAACACTAATACCAAACTGGAGGGGGCACCAATATCAAACTGGAGCCGGGCACCAATATCAAACTGGAGGGGGTACCAATATGAAACTGGAGGGGGACCACTATCAAACTCGAGGAGGCACCAATATCAAACTGTAGGCGGGAACCAATATCAAACTGTATGGGGGCACCAATATCAAACAGGAGGGGCCACCAATATCAAACTGGAGGGTGGCGCCAATATCAAACTGGACTGGGGCACCAATATCAAGCTGGAGTAGAGTTTCGTAGAGTTCTATGTACCAGTGTTACATACAACATGTCGTTAAAGATCCAGAGAGAGCAAAATCACCTTCAACAATTCTCCTACTTAACCTAATAAGAAGTTTCCGAGCTGGGCTGCCTTATATTGCAAAAATTATATTTTAACAACACAATATTTAAATATATCTGAAACTGAATAACCATTACTTATTTTGACAAAGTATTCCAATGGCTCAGAGTTCCCTAGCGAAAACATATTGCTATTATCTTCCTCATCATTATTGTTTAATAATTTTATTCTCACGCAGCATTATCATATTGCAATTATCTTCCTCATCATTATTGTTTAATAATTTTATTCTCATGCAGCATTATAGACAGAGCCGCGAATGTCATCTTTAGTTTTACATTTCCTGGTGCCAGGTATCCCGTTGTTCGCAGAAGCATTGCAATTGTTTGTAAAATTTTTTTAATTTTTTATAACCCAGTGGCGCGTGACTTGGTTGCTTTGGTTACATGATATAAGTTAATAAATCGGCGATATACGATCAAGTACTAGGCACTCCGTCTATCGAAACAGCTCTTTGTTTATCCCATTGTAGACGTGACGTTTTGTCTGCATCCTATATTACAGACGAAATATTTGTATCATTTCTATCGAATTGTTTCGGTATAGATTCAACTGCACGATTAGCTACGTCGTCCAAATTTCATGCAGCCGGTGTTTAATCAGGCACACGAGCATGGATTATAGCTTTTATTATTGCATTGTAAGTATTTGATTTTCTAAGTTTCAGATATCTTTACAAAATATTTTACAATTCCATTTTTATATCAGCAGGTCTTTTGCTGGGCAATATTTGTTCCCTTTTTTATTATTGGAAACATTTGTTTAGCTAGAATGGTAATCGCAGTTTTACCTCTAGGCTGTGGCAGAGAACCAAAGTAATGTCCATTCGAAATTATATCCTTAGTTTGACTACCATTATGATACAAATGTTGCGTCACTAAGACAATTGTAGTGTTTAAGAGACGACTAAATTTACAAAATAGTTTGCCAAACAGTACATTATTATTTATTACATATCCGCATTTATCAAATTCTCTTAATAATCTGCCTGTTAGGGTTATATTTAACCTCTTCGCTACATAATCCAAAGATAAAATACAGTCAACAATCCCAGACTGCTTACTCTTCGTTTTCAACGACCATGTGAGCAGGTGGTCCAACTCAGACGAGACTTATGCCATATAGTTAGAAAATGGCAAATAGACATCGCTAACTGTTGCTCATATTAGATTATTTCGAAACTATCGACAAAGGTAAAATTTGAAAAACGCTTTCCTAAAAAGACTCGCAGAGTTATGCTACCAGAATAGGTTGCGTTTAGCTACAGTGTGTCATTTTAGTTATACAATCAATACCCAAAATATCTCTGGTGGGAAATGTGTTTTTCTAATCCGTAGAACAAGACGAATTAATATGTGGTATTTATCTAGAGTAAACCCAACGGTTATAAATTTACATATCAAATCAGAGTAAGCATGTAAACGAGGTGAATTACCTAAGCACAGAACCACTGAGCTATTGTTTCTAGTAAAGTTTTCATGATAAAAAAATTATAGATATTGTAATTCCTTAAAAATATGTTAAATATTGTGCGTACCTAATTTGCTAAAAGGAGTATTTAGCAACAAAAATAAATTAATATTTATCAATTAAAATTAGTATTGCAATACAAGAAATTCCAAACTTAAAAATACGATCATTCGCACGATCAATATTAAGCCAGATACAGCAAAAGTTTGTCAAGTAGTACATTACATATCCGCATTGATCAAATTCTCTTAATAATCTGCCTGTTGGGGTCATATTTAACCCCTTGTCAGTAGTAGGAAAAATACGGGTTCTGGCTCACTTGATTAATGACCTGTCAGGGGAAATAATGATTAATTAACCTGGGTCATATAGTTCCTATTTCCAACGAGCCCATGGCATATGTTTTTTAAAATCATTTTAGAAATTTTAATGTGCAGATTATTCCAAACTATGACAAATATTGGGAATCAATTACAATCATAAACTTAGTATAAAACAATTATATTAAACTGAACCTTTACTAAATTATAACTTGGAAATATGTAAAAGAATGTAAAATATCTATACAATATAACACTTGAAGAATATTGAAAGTTATAAAGTGACTTTAAACAACACTATGCTGTCATAGATTTTATATTGGCAGTATAAACATCTTAGACGATAAAAGTTAATATTTTTTAAAAAATAAGAAATTTACATAACAACACGTTTATTGTAGTTACGTGTAGCTGTCATCTCAAAAAAAAGTTTATCCATTTGAAATATTGACATGTAACATGGTTGACATGATTAATGTTCAAACTTTGTGATCTACTGTGGAGAGCTCAAGTGTACTGGATTAATCGAGAGGTCTTGTATCCGTTTAATTATATGCTGTTAGGGGCACCAAGCCACGATACAGCTGTTTGTAAGAGTTAGATATATCGTCACTATCAATTATCTAACACCTTCTGAATAATTGTTTGTGTATTGCTCTTTAATAAATAGTTTCAAAATAACATCGTTTGTTTTAAATTTAGGTTTGTCTTCATCTAAATGTCTGCTAATCCTAATTACGTCCTCCACATGAGGTTTGCCGGCTTGCGTTTTAAAGTTTGTCCATCGCATTTTAACCAACTCTACCAATAGAAATTAGCTGCTCAACATAAAATTTAATTAGAAATTTGAAAATGAACATGCTAATGACATTTTAATGGGTTTTTGACTTGGTCATTAGGACCATTTTGTCAATCAAAAATTTGGGCTATTAGGATCCATCATTTTAATCGATTTTTGAGATGGTCATTAGCGCGCTTCTCGCAATCAAGCGTAGCTAATGCATTTTTAATCGATTTTTGCGTTCGCCGTTAGCATCAAAAGTTACAATCAAGTGTGAAATTAAATTTTAACGGAACTTTTGCTGCAAAATTTACAAAATTTTGCAAATAGGTCAGAAGTTTATTAAAATTAAACCTTTCAAAAGTTTACCCCGAGCGTTTTGAGCACAATAAAAGAAGACCGTCAGTTTCAGTTTTCATCAAAGTTTCTTTCAATCGACGCGAAGAGGACGACGTTGAAGAGGCTGAGTCTGGCCTAAAAAACATTTTACGGCAGAGTCTTGCCTTACAGGACTTGCAATCTTTTTCAGATTGATTCTTGTAGTGTCACTGCGCCAACATATGTTGGCCGACAATGCAGGACACATGTGTTTCTGCGATGATTGGATGTGACAGACATACAGGGCATTCATGCTTCTGTTCAGATCTGGTTGACTGGCGAATGCAGGACACAGCTGTAAGGAGCTTCCTGTAAAAGTGCGGTAATCCTGTAAGGCAATGCTTTGTCATATAATGTCTTAAACAAAAACAAATACATTACATTATAAACACACATAAACATTGCAGAGATGATGTCGTCAAACGGAGAAGACAGAGATGGGTTGTCGTTTCTTTGCACCATGTGCCCAGATGATCTGTCTTTCTCAACACATAGGCATTATCCTCACGTCCCACCTGGGACGCAAAATAGCGGAACGCATTTTTTAGAGTCTGGCATTAGGTATGCTGGATTAGGGCTACGATGACCACCCTTGTTTGTTGCTTGTACCAGTCCAACTGATGCGATTGCCTGCTCTGTTGGCAACGCGTTACTGTAGACACTTCGAGCCGGTAACCTGCCATCTAAGATGCAACTGTCAGTTGGCTCCAAAACAAGCAACTTAACCACACATCAGATTTCTGCTAAATATGACTAAGGTAGTATTTAAACTAAATCGAAAGCCATTTCATACAACGATGTTGTATTATAGACATCAAAAATCATAAAACACATAGCTAGTCTAAGCAAACGTTAAATCAACAAATTTCCATGTTTGCAAGCCTAGTCTGCTTTCAATTCACCGCATAAGCAAAGCGAAATTTAAAACGAAATAGCTGTTGTAGGCAAATGGTTTACTTTTCAATATTTTCAAACCCTGACAAATATATCATTTTGAAACCATAAGTGTTAGGAACTTTCATTATAAAAGTTGATGCGCAGATTAACAGGCAAAAGTGGTAATTAACCATCCTGGTAGGGTTTACACAAAACTCTGACTGCATACTGGGTTGTCCTATTGTAAAATAGTTTTATTCAATAAAAAGTTATAATATCAACTCCTAGCTTAAACTTATCATTGTTGGGTTTAGCCTAGGTAGTAACAAACATTAATCATCATTGTAAGCACATATTGTCCAACAAACATTTATGCAATATGAACTTCTAGATTATACTTATCACCGTTGGGTTTAGCCTAGTTAATAGAAAACATTATTCATAATTGTAAGAGTGTTTGACTAACCGGGAAAATATTGGGTTTAAATAGTACATGACATCAATGCAAAAGTTTTCATTGAGCAGGGATGGCATTTAATGGTTTTGAATTTGAACATCATTTATGTTGTCATGAGGCTTAGTACATTGTAACGGTTAGCTCACATAGACGTTTGATAACATGGATGGTTGGGTCATATTCGTATCACTTTTGCATCATTGATGTCTATAATTGAAATTTTTTTACGTAATTATTTCGCATTTACGCCGTAATTTTATGACTTTTTGTTATATTCTTAGAAAAATTAAAATGTCACAGCGCATTTATTGTAATTTATATTTTCAAACCAACGAAGCTTGTATAGATCATACTATGGAGCGGCATATTCAGAGCTTGAATGGAATCCCGGTCAACCATGTCCGGTTCAGCGCTCTGGTTCTGATGAACATGTTCAGACACTTTCGACAATACGGGGTTCATATGTGTAGCACCATAGGTATGTATGCAGTTTACCAGAGTTTTGGGACATTGTCAACATGTATTTCGTGCCGCGGGATCCTCATCATCAGCGGGTGACACTAAGACCATGTTGCTTTATGCCTAGTTCCGAAGAAGATCCTGATGAACCTCCTGCAGATCCCCAGTAGTACGTTTTTGTTTATATTACAGGTTTATTATCTCAGCGATATCATCTAACGCTAATGCATATTTTCCCGCCGAGGAAATCCTCCAAATAGTAAGATTTTCAAAATTTTCAAGAACATTTATACCTTTAAATGTTAAATGTTAAATGATGGGTTAAATATTGAATTAGACATTTCAAAAAATCTAATCTACTTAAGCGACAATATATATGCAAAGACTTGGTTAAGCCATTTAACAACGTAAGCTTCAAAGGCAAGACCGGCGCAAAGATTGAGTTAATAAATACTGTAACGAAGAACAATCGAACGAACGTTTTTATAGAGAATTTCAGCACTCTGGACGTTTGGGAATGTCCGACTGTCGTTACGAAAAACGATGAACTATGATCCTTATTCCAATGTACCACTTAAGTCAAATGAATGCCCCAAAATACTCGAATTAAACTCTGAGCCTAGCCTATAAACTATAATACTATCACTCTCTATGCGTGTATACACAACTAATTCCAATCTTATTATTCTCAGCAAAAGAAGTAAACACCGTTTCAATCAAAGCAATCACTGTATAAGTATATACTGTGGTTCAAAACAAGCTTGAAATGATGAGCAATGTACGCACGTGCAAAATCCAGAATCCACCAAACTGTATAATCAATAAAAAATCTCCAACCACAAGAGAGAAGAATAGTTGTTAAAATATCGCAAAAGTGAGCACATGCTCTTTAACACTCATCATCATGCCACAGTGTCTCTATCTTTAATTCTTCACAGGAAAACTTTATACCGCTTTAATATCCACGAGCCGCGCGACTATCCACAATGAGAAATAACAATATGCTAAGATTCTGCTCGCGTGAGTAATCAATAAGTAGAAGTGCCCCCGTTACGTAGTATAAATGAGCTAAAACCCAAAATCTTTAAGCTGCTAGCGAACAGAAGTAACCTGGGAATACCACCACAACGTCCATACCACAATCTAAGACTGACTTACGATAACCGCAGATGTATGCTAGTGAACAAACAACCAACAATCCACAAATAATTAAAGCGCAGCGTAATAATCTAACAACTTGAAGAGCAACGAACAACTAACGTGTAGCGCAAACTGACGACTTCTACGACTATCGAACTAAAGTGAGGCTAAGCAACAACTGTCGAACTCTGTGACGGTAGAACTGAAGTGAGGCCCAGAGCAGAGTGCGTGCTGACTTAAATACCCAAACCTGAACTAACTTAAATGCCATCTCTAAGTGATTCCAAGAACTACAGGACTATTAATAGCCAAATGTTTTGACTTATCCCACCCCAAGCGTCGCGTAATAAGCACAGCTTTAACCGACTCTAATGCCTTAGCACAATTTAATGTAATAGCTAAACCTCGAACAATCAACCTCTAAATGTAAGAATTCCTCCTAAAACTCCGATAAACTGGAATGCCAGTATAAAGCAACTTTTGAACATATGTGATATTTTATTGAGTTATTTTGAAGTAAATTCCAGGATATTAAAAGCAATATGTTTTGTCTCGATTCAAGGGTACTAAAATAATACTAACACAACAATGAGCCTGTACGGAGGTTTTTTTCACAACCGCAGAAATTAATGCGGCAACCGCGAAAAGTGGAAAACGAACGTTGGCAGCATAACAAAACTTGCAATCGAGCAGATAGACATGGCCGTATACAAAGATAAAAACACACATATGTACACAAATATATATATATGAAACAATGTTGGGGTTCTCCCACGAGCAATTCCTGGCGAGTTATTCAATTTATGGATATGTACAGGCATGATTATTATATTTTGAAACCATCACATACTATGCCTGGATAACCAGCATGCAAGTCCATGCCTGCGCAACAGTTAAAATACATCTTCAACCTGTAGGATTAACGAGAAAAAGATCTTGACAATAAAAGTCAATAGCTGTATACGGCCCTATATGTTATAAATATTTATATAACACATGTATTGAAGAAAATTCTTAAAATATATCCCCAAGTCAGATAAGTACGGGCTAACAGTACCAAAACCCACACACATTTGTATAGGCAGAATGCTTACGATGCAAGATAAATAATAAATGAATTGAGCAGCTACTAGTACATGGGTAACATAACCCCATAACATTCAAAGACTAGTAAAAAATCGCAAAAGTGCTCACGCGAGCGGAACTATACACAGGTGAGAAGAATTTGAAGAAAAATAGCAAGAAATAAACACCAACATCACTTCAATAATATAGTATAAGTTGTCATAGTACTCATAATCTTAGCCGCTAAAACACTGGCTTTACCATGCCTAACAAGTTATCAACCATCCTTTGCCTTAAAACCTTAATGTTGAACGGTCGTAGTATCCCATTTTTTTATATACTGCAATGAAATTCTGTATCGACGTACACTAAATCTGATCAAACTGATATTTATATACAGGTTGGAGGCAGTTATCACGAAATTACTATTTATAAAAATAGCATCGATCAAACAGTATAAACAGCAATGAACCCAAGTTATAGGCTACCCCGTGTAGATAATACATAAACGTTTAATAAACCCAACCATAAGTCAAAAACCTCCTACATTTCCACTAAAGGGTCGGCCACATAATCACAGCTAGGTTGAGGTGGGCTCAGTATAAGGAAACGTTTACGCAAACATGCGTATACCAACAATGGTGCGACAATGCATCATCCAGCAAGAAGCCAAACTCATTAGTTCCTAGCTGATAATTCAGCCGAAACGGAAATGTGTAAAAAATGATACCAATTTCTATGTAATTCATTAACTGTTACTACTTATTAAATGAACTCCCTGTATGTATTCCATAAACGGTGCAGTGGAAGAAATGATGAACTTTGATGTTATTAAGCCTCAGCAAAATCAAATTGGGGCTGGTAGATCAAAATAGCAACGAGCGTGTAAGAATCAGGTAAATAAAAGATGAAATATACCAGAATCCAACAGCACTTATTTACATACTTACCATGCAAACTCCTTTAATATAATTTAGTAAATGGATAGTGAAAACTCAGCAGCTGCAGCAATGATACTTCATACGCTACACATAGCTGTAAAGCACCAAGCACCGTTACGTTGGCACGATCCCTACATTTCTGAAACCCATTAAATGTGAACTAAGATTACTAAAATTGTATTTACCTCCACGATGGTTATAAGAAATTCTTTACTAATAAGGTACATGACACCAGGTACGACAAAAACACATCCCGGCTATGCGCTGAGTACAAAATCAATATGAAGCTTTTTAATTATATATAACTAACGCATGGCACCTGTACCATTCTGCCAAACCACGGAGCACTGTTCAGACGCGTCCTGCAGGACGCTAGATCAATAGTGCCACAACCTTGTCGTCACCTAATAGGTAACTATACATAGAATAGTAAATTTGCACAAAGTTGCGTCCGCAGGATATTTGCGTCTTTTGCGCGCTGCAGAATATAGAAAATGGCTCGGTGCTTATGATCAAGGATAATATTTTATCCTTATTTTCGTAATACTTGAATTTACTAAACATAATCAAATCAGCGGCCACACGATATTAGGACAGAGCGAATTTTAAAGAATACACAAAAGAAAAACCAGTATAACATATCGCAACAGCTAGATTTATCTCCTGGAACAGCGCTAAATTTATTATCTGAGACTGCTGAAATTCGGCAATACGATCGCGTATATTAGCATAACATTTCCTAACACAACTTCCAAGAACAAATAAATTCGGAGAATGCTTAATTAAATACCATACATAATCAATATGACATGCCGCAACGATAATTATATTGGCTATGCAACCAATGGTTTATTCATTCGACATCGCAGCATGTAGTAGGAGTAACAAAACTACATCGTAAACGCCAGCATAAATATGTTCGCAAATTTCTATTAGAAAACTCTTTGCGTACAATGGAAAAATCTATTAGAAGATACATCTTTATTTATTTATTTATTATTATTCACAAATATTTATCAATGAAAAAACAACTTGGGCTAATATAAAGCAGATTCTTTTTCTATTTTTTATTATGAAATGCCATGCACACTAACGTTATAACCAAGGCTTGTAAAAAGATTGTAACCCTCCAATTTGTGCCCTGTCCGATCAACTGGTAAAAAAATGGTATACAACCTATATCAATTCAGGACTTAGTATGCTAGAAACAGCGTAAGGCTAACCAGCAAGGTGCTCACAGCTCAATGACACAATTGACGCGATGTAATCGCTATAAACAAATATTACGACGTAAGCAGTGTTGTACCAGGTTACTGTTTAACATTGTTTTATGTATCGTAAGTTTATTGCGATATACTTAGTAGCGTAGAAATTCGACAGCAATAAAACCAACGCGAGGTTACCATATACAGATATATTTGCCATCATTTCCGTTATAAAATTGTCCCCGATATCCCAGATCTAGATTAGCAGAAGTTCGGTTTGGCTGATTTCTCTGCAATTTATATATACCAAAGTTCACAACACGACGATATTGGAAATCAAAACCTTCGCCGAATATTTTAAATGAAATATAACGACCACCCGGACAGAAACTGTGATCGAATAATCTTGGCAAGAGCGTAGCCATAGCTATAGTTAGCAAGCATAACTCTAATGCAAACGGCTTGGTTGGAGTGTTTTCGCGATAACAGTTTGGTTGAAATGCAAATCAATCTTTGAAGTAACTGGTAATTCGTACTTATCTAACACAGTTAAACAATAACGAAAAACAATGACGTAGCGTAGCAACTTGTGATTATAAAATATGTATGCAAAACATGAATAATTAATACAATTCCAGCTGCAATCAAGCGAATAAAAGGTGTAACGTTTCTTATATTCATTTTCCCTCCAATTCTCGGGATTTGAAAGAGGTAAAAACGGCTTCAATATTTGAATACTTCAAATTTCAAAAAATTTAATCGCAATTGCATATGCCTGTTCAAGATATGATGGTTATGTATCCTTATTAAATTAAGTAAAAGTTTCGTTTTTAATTCTCTGTAAACAGCCGAAAAATCATTCCAATGTTACTCCGAACAGAAGCTACTTATCTGAGATCTCATAGTTTTGAAGATTTTCATGCATTCCACAATGTTTATTTTCATTGATTATATCAGTGAAAATTGCAAAGGGGGTTGAGACACACGATCTCCTGGCTTTGGGCCCGCAAGCAGGTGCTCGCCTACAGAGCTATTCCTGCATGACTACACAGCAATTATACAACAGCAATATATGTAAGGTAACATTTCAATTTAGGCTTAACGGTGATTTCACAATTTGGTTCAGAGCCAAAGTCCTCTGGTTACAATACAGCAAATATCATCAACAACACCTGCGCAAAGATTGAGTTAATAAATGCATCAAATGTGATCAATAACTTGAAAGACAAGACCAGCGCAAAGATTGAGTTAAGAAATTAAGCAAATCTCAACACAAAGAATATATTTTAATTGATTTTTTAAATTACAGTTCAAACAAATTGATCAGTCTAGCAGTATCTTTTTTACAACTTTAATCAACAAATTATATTTTTATATTTCAGGAGGATGGTCATGGGTCCTCGACAAGGGTGCTGATAAGATGGGCTCCTACATGGGAGCCCATTAGTAACCTTAGAGGTTGTGAGCAATTGCTTGTGCGGTACTTCAGGCAACCGCAACCGCTGCAGCAGCAACCGCAAACGCCGCAGCAACCACCGCAGCAGCAGCGACCGCAACCGCCGCAGCAGCAACCGGTACAACAACCGGGGTCGCCCCTGGAGGACGATGAGGTGTGGATGGAGAGGATGGTGGACTGGCTGGTGGGAGAGTAGCTGTAGAAGGAGGTGACGTTTGGAGGGGACATACAGATGGGGGTGCCGGCGAAGGTGTCAAAAGGTGGTATCCCCGGGAGGCGGCAGTGCAATGCCCCCCAGATGTGAACTGCAGTCACATCATGGTGCCGCTGGAATTCTTGAGCAGCTATTAACATATTTTACATGTTTGTGTTAATATCTGACTGCAGAATCATATTTTATGCAAATTAAAATATGATCTCAAGAAACCGAATCACCGCAATAGTGCGGGATGTCGTGACATCCCATTCCAAACACACAAACGATTCCCGTTACTGCTGCCGACGTTTCCGACGCAGTTCCAACAGCTCAACTGAGGGTGGGAATGTATCTGGTACGTCCATTCCCAGAGCCTCCTGCTCGCGTAGTACACCAATCTGTCGTTTCAGCTCACGAATTTGTTCTTCCACACGCTTTCGCTTTGAGAAAAAATTTCGTATGGTATCCATATTGCATACCTAAAATCAAACACCATACCTTTTCATGTGCTAATTTTTTGGGGATTTTTATTATATAAATTCAAAAACACATTTAAACACAAACATTAAATCCATTCAGTTTTATTATCATCTTTACTCATCTTCAAAGTCTTCGTAAATTCACCCATCACAAATAGAACCATAGATTTGTTTAAAGTTTTTGCAAAGCCGATTATTAGTCTAAGGTTACCATCCTTCACTTTCAAAACACAGTTGCCGCAACTGCTTGAGTGGTCCGGCGACACATCCACAGCAAATATACCAAAACCTCCAAACATGTCGATAGGAGAGAAGCCAGGGTCTCGGTTACGATGGTTTAGTCCATGTAACAGGTTTGCATAAACCTCAGGAGAACATTTTGCGTTGACAATAAGAGGTGTTTGTCCAGGCAAAGTTAGATTATTAACAAGCACGTGAAACTTTGACATCTCCGGAAGCTTTAGATTGTAGATGTTCTTGCTTACGTTTCCATTATAGGTGTCTTTTGACACCATCCACACAAATATCCTTTCGAGGTAGGTCGTCCTTAAACACCGTATAATCAACGCTTTGATTATCTTTCCCTAAACCAAATGTTCACAGCTCATACGTCACGCAGGGGTAGAGAGCTCCCTTCGATCGGTATATCTTATCATAGTGATCTAGAAGACCACTTTTTAGCTTCAGGAGGCTTGCTCTGAGTATCGGTTCGCTGATGATCATATTACATTGAGCATTGTCTTTTGCTTGAACGATTTGTGTTAGAGCACTTCGAGAAAATTTCAAAGACACTTCCGTCTGTGGTGGTAGATATCCACCATTGCATATAACCGAAATCACCACTGGTAAGTATAATGTACACTCATCACTGTTGAAAAAGTAGGCTTGTCTAGCTGTAGCGCATTCATTGTCTTCGAAACTATCCATGGAATAGGCACTATCTTGAAACCAAAGAGCAGTACGAAGATGACAGTCTCGCTCTTCCCTTGAGTAATGTAAAAGATTTAATATGTAGGTCATCCAAGTATAGTTTGCTTGGTTTGATGTTATAATTTCATTGTTGATTTTTACATCAACTTGACTAAATACTGCATAGCCAAATTGATTACAAGGCATAATGGGGTTTCCAAGGATTTGCCGTTTATTTCGTTTCTTTGGAGGTGACTTGTTGACTGGTTGAGCCGCCGATTTGGTAATCAGTTTTACTTTGAATTTGAGAAACAGCTGATTCATATCCACCAAGTTGTCTGTCTTTGGAATCTTAAATTCCAGTGGTGTTACAGCATCCTCAATCTGTTGTCCGCTGACACTGGTAAACTCGACAAGCTGACAGCTTTCAATCTTATTTTGTTGTTGTGGTCTTCGGCTCCAGTTCAGATTACTGTTTTCCATATTAGAAAATTTTCTTAGATTTTAAACGTTTCAATTTCTTTTCATGTTTTTAACCCTTCGTGTAACAACTTTGCGCTTTAAAGTTTTTCTCCTAGTTTTGAGGGATTTTCGCTTAGGTTTCGGATTCTTGCGCTTAGGTTTTTGTCTCTGTCCCTGGAAAACTGGGTTGATTTTCACACTAATAGACATTGTTTTAAATATTAACAGACTGAAATCCTTTTCATGTTTTTATAAACTTTAAATGTAAGTACAAAAATTTATCCGCACACGAGGAAAGTCTGTTTCCTGCGTTGTCAGTAACCTCGAGCACTAAGTCTGAAGTAAATTTATTCTTCAATTTGGAGCAAGTGTTCACTTTTTGTCCAGTTAAAACACAAAGGGTTTCTGTAAAACCACAATTTAAAATTTTAGGTTCAATAAAGTTACCCTTTATCATGTAAGACATTATATTTTTATCTATGGATCCAAATAACTTGTAACCCATCACAAGGACGTAATCAGCTTCAATTGGTATAGGAAGCTGTACTGTCAAATTATTTAACTTTCTCACAACAATAATCTCCATTTAAGCCGTTTATAAATAGCATTATAACCTTTTCATGTAGTGCTGTTGTTTCTTCTCTTTATTTCAAAATTAAGTTACCTAGATCATATACAATATCATACATATCACCGAGAGACTTTACAGCTGTTATTATAATTTTCCCTGTTCTAAAGACGGACAATGTCCCACTTTTATATCTAAAACTCAAACTTGGAAATAAATGGGGTAGGTATGTTATAGTGTAATCGCCTCTCAGCTTTTCATACAAAGTATTTAAATCAATATCAGCATTACAGTTACACACACCAGTTACTGAACAAATTTGAAATTCAAATTCATCAGTCCAGTATCCAAAGTTTTTCAAAATTTTCTTAAAATTCTTCGCATCCGAACGCAAGTTATCCATTGATTTGTATCCTAGAAACAATAGTTTTCCATTTGGCCATACCGTCACACTTCCGCTTGACAACTTTAAAGTTCCAGCACAAAAACGTCGTGGATTGTATCGTAATCGATGTAGAACGCTGCTGAGTTGTATCAAGCTAATGTTGTTACTGGTTGGAGTCTTTACCACTAAGTTGGTTATTTTGAAGTCCATAGCGAACTGACATTCACAGACGACCATACCAATTGTCTTTAGTCCAAAGACTGATATCGTTGACGTTTGCGTCTTTTATATATAGCCCAATGCCGTTGCCAAATTTGCTGGCCTCTGCAATCATAGCATTTTTTGTAGACATCAACAAGTCGTAAGTGGGGTTATGTTGATTGGCTTTAGTCTCCATTGCTTTCAGAACGACGTCATACTTGACCTTGTCCCTTTCTGGTTGGTCGAAAAATTTTAAATTTTCCCCAATATTTATGATCTTCTTGGGAGAGCGTTCCATCAATATTTCATATCTTGCTTCATAGCACTTGAAGTAGCTTGCCTTTTCCGATTCATAATATTGCTGAATACTACTATACGTCATATCATCCATCTTGAAGTCAGGGACATGTACGCTGCTAAGGAGACAATAACCGGTAGGAAATAACGCCAGGGCTCGTCCATCTTTCGATTCACAAATCTTGAATGTAGTTGCCGTTGACATATTGATTAATATAAACGTTTCCAGTCGATACATTTCTTTTCATGTACTTCCTTGCCTCTCCCTAAAGCCCCACTCGGTACACCCTGCATATACTCTGTTCGAAATTGGTCAATGTATATTGGACGAGGAGCTGAAAATTTTCCGCTATCAGTTACCAAATACCTTACTATATCATACAGCGTTGATCCTACAGATCCGTCAGAATACTTAACACGATTGTTTGCATCTTGCTTTATGGATTTCAAATGACTAGAAAGAAGTTTGACCTTGGGCTGTAGGCGCTTGGAAAATAGACTTGAAATATCATCCTTTGGCTTGTCCTCAAGTGTATCTACACTGACTTTCACTGGTTCTCCATCAGTTTGCGTTTGTTTCTCTAACCAGCTGGGAGACACTAACAGATATCGTTTGGCCATACTGCAATCAATGTTTTTAAAAGATCGATTGTAAAATGTTGTCTTTTCACGTTATCAGACAACTTCAGAGATGATAGTTTGTAAATTGTAGAACGTTGTTTGCGTAGCAGCTTGATCTGCTGCTCAGTAAGAGGAATGTGGCCATATAAAATATTATAACAAATTTCACTCAAAGACTTGATTACAGATACGGGGGCGGACTTCATAAAAGTTTTAACACATTTCTTGTCAGTTTTCACTAAGGCACAGGCCACAGATATTGTTGCTGAATGACGTTCCATATATTTTATATAAATCTCCGATTACATGTCTTTTCATGTAGGTTTGTATACTGCAGTTTGATCATAAATATTTTCCCTAACACGTAAATCCTCAGGGGTATTAGGTTTCAGATCAATCATCAGATAGCTGTAAGGTTTATCATTGGTTGCCATTTCAAAGGCTGTAGATAAAAAGTTGGGTTTATGAGGCCACGTTTGTCTTCCTAGTGTTGCAGTCATTGATTTCGAACGAGGATTTGGAAATAGAAATAAGTACTGAGCGTTTCTGGAAATTTCTGTCATGTACTTTCCAGAATGGTAAAAGTTTTGCACTATAAATATAGTACTAATATTTGCATGTCGCATTCGGGTAAACATGTTTGCTAATGTTTTGTCATTTGAGTACTCCATTAAATCATCAAGAATGTAGAGTGTTTGTCCTTCATTCCTTTCAACCACGATGGGGAATCCTTCTTCAAACGTTAAATTATCAATTTGCTTTGACAATTGATGATACATAGGTTGCATCATTCCATAACACCAAACAATCTTTTCAAATTGCTTATCAAATAGATTTTTACGCAACAGTTGAGCTACAAGATGAGTTTTCCCTACTCCTGTTGCACCCGACACAATGGAGGTAAACGGTACTTCTAATGGTATTGACTCCATTTTTAATCGATAAGCCGGTCATACTCTTTTCATGTCTTGCTCATCCACCCAGCTGTTGAATTTTTCAGGATATCCAAGCCATTTTACTAAATATTGACGAGTACCATCTTTCATTCTACGTTTTCGCAATATTTTCTCAATCTTAAATGTATCTCCTACACGTACCTTTTGAAGTTCCTGCTCGTAACATGTTCCCAAGATATCTTTTTTTCCGTAATCGCTAATTTTATAACGCGGTGGATCTGAAGGTATTCGTTTTGTAATATAAAATACCTCTTGAGACCATTGGGGTCTGTATCCCTTGTCGAAGATAAACTGGGCGCTTGCAACCCTTACAGCATCATTAAGCTTAAACTTGTATGAAAGAACTCTGTGTCCTCGAGGAGGGTACAAAATCTTTAAAATATCCGATTCATTTTCAACAGTTACATCTACCGGACGGAAACCATAACGATTCTTTGTATGGTTGTAGTTATCAACAATGTCTTGTAAAATGTCGATATATCGATAGGTATTGTGTTTGGTAAGATATCGGTATATTTTGGATTTCAAAGTACGGATACACCTCTCTGCAACTGCAGCCTTAGTTTCAACACTCTGAGCAGTGTAGCGAATTATTCCATACTGTTGAGAAAGGTTTTTGAAGGTTATATTTGTAAATTCAGTTCCACGACCGGAGAAATATGATTTGGACGGGTAATGCGACACATGGTTTCCAAGGCTTCACAAACTAATTTTGAATTTTTACTTTTTAAAGAGGCAACTCTGACAAATTTGGACAGTACATCTATATCCATCAGTAGATATTTGTTACCATCATTATGCCTAGATAATCGAGTCATATCTGCAAGATCAAATTGCCATAAATCATTGAGACCTTTAGTGACTGTTTTTACCCTTCGAAACCTCCTCTTTTTGGCTTTTTGAAGTGTATATGTATCCTGTCGTTGCAGCCATTCCTTAACTTGCTGCTTAGAATAACCATATGTCTTTGCATGTTGGCAAAGTTTGTTTATCCCTGAAAAAGCGACAGGGCTTTTCAAGTTGTAATATAAATCTTCCAGCTTCATGTTTGGTATAAACAAAATGCATTTATCTTTTCATGTTTATTGGGTAACTGGTTACAATCTTATCTTTATACATATCATACACAATCCTAACTGTACGCGTTAGCATAGCACTGGGCATTACCACACCAGTAATATCATTAAATTGTTTCTCAATTATAAATTCATTATTTCCAATATATTTCATAAAATCAAATTCAGTCAAACATTTTTCAATCATCCATTGTCTCGATACTTCTGTCACAACAAACCAAGACGTATTGCTATTTTCATTCTCCAGATGTTTCGTTTGCGCGTGATAGGAATAGGTTAGCATTTCTAATATTTACTCGAATCAGTCGTTTTTCAAAGACTCGTTGTAGATTGAAGGTTGACAATTTCGCGATGAAAGAGCATTCCAAGTTGCAATTTGTTAAATAAAAGCCCTTGTATGTATTGTCTGTTTGAATCAGCACGAGGAGATTCTTATACGGTACCACGAACCTTCGAAATAGACGTTCAGATATATCAAACAGATAGACGACTTTTTCACTCCACAGTTTGATGGAACGAGGAGGGTGAAGTATTATCTCAAATTGTAGATTATCATTTGCTCGGTTCACCCAGTGAATGTTGTAACCACGAGGTGGAAACCAAAATTCTATTCGAGGCTTTGTCCAATCTTCGAAACATAAAGGTCCATTGAGTGATATTCCTTCAACACAAGGCTTCTTTTCATGTTTGTTAATCAGAAAACCAGTCTCTATTGCAATCGTTGTAAGCAGGGTAACGACTATTGCAATCACTTTTTTCAAATCAGTTCTTTTACCACAGAAATTTTGCTTCTGATATATTTCGGGTTCTTGCTCCACAAATTCAGAAAACGAAACAGATTTGTTACCCATATTAACTTGTTATGTATAGGATGTGCATCCTTTTCATGTATTTCATGCTAATTTTTTTTTAATTTTATTATAAATAGAACAAAATACATATATAAATACAAAGTATAAATATCAATCAGAACAATCCATAATATCACAATGTCCGTATGAAATAGAAGTTACCCCATCTAGTAAAATATACTGCTTATCGTCATAAGCGCTCAAACTAATCTTATTCTGCTCAACCGTATACAGTTGATGTTTATTGTTTGAAATCTTTTTCATTAAATGTCTTAGTCTAGTGGTATCTCTGAGAATCTGGATGTAATGATCCATATGTATAGCTTGTTTGAGTGTTTGTTTTTTGACGCCCTTTGCTCTCTTCTTCTTAACACCTCCACATTTTAGGGAGTACATTTTTGGTTTTAATCCACAAAATTCTTCAATAGGAATCCCAGCAGCTTCATATTTCGTTTTACCCAAAACCTTTTTGTTTGTGGTAGAGTATAGGAAGTGATCGGGTGAATAGGCACTGGTGTCAAAATATTCTATATCTTCCTTGATGTCATCGTAGACATCCTCCGCGTATATATCAGCAGAGACTGTCAGTATCGGTAAACAGCAGATGACAATCATATCGACTCTTGATATATTTGTAGTGGAATTCGTACATTAACATTTTGGAAAGCTCAAGAACTGTAAACCCCACGTAAATTGGTTTGCATAAATAGACACTTGGTTTCTTCATTGAAACCGCCACTAAATTTTCATCAAAGATTGTACTACCACTGTAACGAGGATTCGATACCAACTCCTGAAACTTTTTCGGACAATTTATAAGCTTAATATCCTTATAAGCCCGTACATTTTCCATGGTCTTTCCAAAGACTGCATTATTTAGCAATTTAAATAAATCCTTTTCAAAATTACTCTTTGCCTGTTTGCGTTTTTCGGTATTAAACAAAATGTAGGGATTCATCCAATCTCGCTGGTTAAACTGAATTGCCCTATGAATTTTAGATACCTTGAGACCCAATTCGGTATACAATTTCAGATTCCTAGCATGTATGATATATTTAACCTTATTGTTAAGGTTAGGAACAAGTTTTCTAACTGGGGTGTATTTCATTCGGAAATCCTCCTTTACTTGGAGGCAATAGTGGGACAGCATTGAGTCTTCAATTTTCATAGACTCAGGAGCAAGAGGGTAATCACTGTGTAACGTGTGTAGGTAATCTGGGTATTCTAGATCAACTTCTAAGACGTATCCCACATCCTCATCGTTTTCCCAATTTATCTTTGACAGACGAATTTCTTCTACCCACTTGAATCCATCTACGGGTAACTTCTGAACCATAGTCCATCCATATAAATTATTCGCATCCAAGTACATTATATAGTTTGATTCCTTACTTGGGTCATAATTTTCAAGATACTTGTTGTTGGCTTTGGCATAGCGGTGTGAAATCATTGAAATGCCTTCAAAAACATGTACATGTTAGAGTCTTTCAACAATTGTAACCGAACACCTGTCAACTTTAAACAAGCATCCCGTCCAAAACTTGGGAGCGTTATATAATGCACTGGGTCCAACTTATAATTCTCAATAGCAAAATTTCTAAAACTTTCAAATGCATCACATAATAACAAAACATCAGTCTTCACATAGAGATCATGGTATTGTCCCATGTTCTCTAATTTTAGTTCATTCCATACTTTTTCCGCATGTTTATAATCATCTTCAGTTACATTTTGATCATTGAGTTTGTTGTAAAACGCATTGATAGATGGTAATTGCGTTTCATCAAAGCGTCCCCAAGAGTCCATATAATCGTATGGGTATACACCCTTTCGTAATAATAGTTCCGTATTATTCCCAAATTCCGCCGTCATTGTCGGAAATTTACCATCCTTCTTTAAATTATCTACCAACGCTTGAAGGGAAGATGACAGAAATTGAAAACTGTCTTTAAATTTGAGAGACCAAGTATATTTTTTAGGCTTTGGACTCTCTTCCGCTGCTGCAGTATCTTCAGCCGCAACGTTATCCAAAATTTCGTTATCCTCCATATCGCTATCTTCGCCCTCACATAGTTGATTAAGAGATATCACATCAGATAAATCGTGTTCGTTAACTTCTACATGAGGTTTAATGTTTGGTTGCATTGAGTCGTGTGTAGCGAACAAATGAGCGAGATAACCGTTGGGGTCGTATGTTGTAGTTCTTTGTTGATGTTCAACATTTGATGTTGAAGTTTGATGCTAAAGGACAAATAACCCTAAGCACCTTTGGATATACAATCGAGCTCCATCTTAAGATGATTGGTTAATTTACCAATCTCTGGCATGATGAGGTGGCCATCATACTTTCGTAAGTTGTGGAAAAAGATGTTGACATCTCGGTTGAGTTTATAGCTAATGTTGCACTCATTGTGGACAGCACCCTGAAATCGGCCACAAAGATGACAGTGGTCTCTGACAAGATCGTAAAATAGTTGTTTGCCACAAATGAAACAGTCTTTAGTGTAATGGTATTGCTACCAGTCGTCTTTTGTCATTTGTAGCGACATTGGGTTATTGACACGCTCTTGGTACTTATTACCCAATTCCAATTGAGTAAACACAGTCCAAAAATCCACATTGAGTAAACACTTTTGGACACAGTCTTTGCCGCGATATGCAACCGGTTTGCCCATCTTCTTGGTATTATCTCCACAGCATTGAAAAATGACAATCAAACCATAACTACATACTTGATGTTTTTGATAAGCTTCGGTGTATGAAATTGATGGACATGGTTGGCAAGAATCAATAGGCAGTAGTAGGGTTTCAAAATCAGCGTAGATGGTATATGGAGCTCGAAGCATTTTATAGGTGTTTTGAAATTGTAGAATGTCGTCTGTGGAGAACGTTATTCGAGTATATTCTTTGTTTTTACACATTTTCGTATTTAGATCCAACTTTGCTTGGGAACATTGAGGAAGGAGACATCGCTGACAAATATAGAGACGTCCTTTATATCCTCTTTGTGTATGTAGTAATCGGTCCAAATCTTTGATCAAGCAATAATGTCCCTTGTATAACAGCAAATTAACCACTCGTTCATAGGGTCCCTCGTATATACGAAGAGGTATTAATTTGCCTTCATCATACGATATCACGCTGACGCCAAAATTGTTAAGCTTCTCAAAGTTGCTGATATCGCCGACTTGTACTGGGAAGTTGATGCTTTGGAAATTGAGCCTGTCTGCATATTGCTCGTATTTCGATTGACGATCAGCATTTTTATCAACCGGGTACAAAGCCGATAATACAGCCCATTGTAAACACCTGCTGTCCTGATTTTGAACGTTGATCACCGCCTTTTTCGACTGAATTGCTTTAGGGAGAGGCTTGTAGGTAGCCCCTCCTAATCCAACGTAACGAGCCAGGTGCAGGTCGTTGTGATCCACCTGTTTGACAATCCATCCGGATCCACGCTGGACAAAGGTGTCAATGTTCTTTAAAATATCATCGAAAATCATTGATGTATGTTGATTGACGGTTGAAAAATTGAGAATCCGATGTAGTTTACCAGAGAAGGTTGCACTGATTGTCGTATCAGGGTCCATATCCTTCTCAAAACTAACCTTCATACCAATGTACGCCTTGAGACCATTCCATGCACACAGCCGCTCCTTTATTGCGTTCTTCAGTTGACGTCTGCTGTGATTGAGGAATACAGCAGGGTCCACCATGCTGCGACGTGATGTAATTTGATAGCTCTCCAAAAAACCGCGAAGTGGTTTAGAGAGCAGAGTAAGCACAAAACCGACCATTTCTGAAACGAAAGCCATTGTAAACTGATTGAAAATCTGAATTACATGAGCTTTTATACCCTTTTCATGTATTCTCTGCCAACGCTGATTGGTTGAATTTTTGGAATTGTGCCAATGGAATCTTCTAGAACATTCCAAAGTGATGAGTCATTAATTATAATGAATGCCTGTGTGGAGGGGGACCATCATATGTATGTATTACGTATATATTTATACATATATATTATATAATGCGTGGGCGGAGGGGACGCACTATATGTATGTATATATGTATATGTATATATTATAATGCGGGCGGAGGGCTACCATGTATTACGTATACATGTATATGTATTTATTATATAAGGGTCATTAATCATATTTGACAGGTAATTAATCATTTTTGAGAGGTAATTTATCATTTTTGAGAGGTAATGAATCATTATTTCTCCTAAACATTTGACAGATCATTAATCCAGTGAGCCAGATCCCGTATTTTTCCTACTACTATTCTCAACATAATCCAAAGATAAAATACAGTCAACAATCCCAGGCTGCATACTCTTTCTTTTCAGCGACCATGTGAGCAGGTGGTAAAACTCAGACGAGACTTATGCTATATAGAGAGAAAATGGCAAATAGACATCGCTAACTTTTGCTCATATTAGGTTATTTCGAAACTTCCGACAAAAGTAAAATATGAAAAATGGTTTCCGAAAAAGACTCGCAGACTTATGCGATCAGAATAGGTTGTGTTTAGCTACAGTGTGTCATTTTAGTTATACAATCAATAGCTAAAAATCTTCTCTCTGGTGGGAAATATGGTTTTGTAATCCGTAGAACAAGACGAATTAATATGTGGTATTTATCTAGAGTAAACCCAACGGTTGTAAATTTATAAATCAAATCAGAGTAAGCAGGTAAACAAAGGTGAATTACCTAAGCACAGAACCCCTGACCGATTGCCTCTAGTAAAGTTTTCATGATAAAAATTCTAGATATGTTTAGAATCCCTTAAAAATAAGTTAAATATTATACTTACCTAATTTGCTAAAAGTAGTATTTAGTAACGAAGAATCAATAAAAATTTATCAATTAAAATTAGTATTGCAACACAGGAAATACCAAACTTAAAAATACGATCAATATTAAGCCATATACAGGAAAAGTTCTAAATTGAGCTTAATCAATTACAGAATTCGGTCATTGCAAACGACTGGAGATTTCAGTGTCGTAATGCTGACTTGATGCAACAATAAATAAGCTTTCGAACAAGAAAAGATAGGCAATCATGAGTAACACATGCACTCACAAACATCGATATTAAAAACATACATGCTGTGAAATGATGTTAGAAACTCTTCAATATTATCTGTACGTCACAAAGTTTTTCAATCAAATAGAGCAGAAACGCTTTGAGTTCTACGATGTTTAAATTGTTGGGATACTCATCTTTTCTGTACATGTAGGGTCATTTTTATAACACTATATTATGCTTCAAAAACAACAATATGTTATTGATCTATATTATTTGTGGTCTTTAAACTATGAATATTCACGTTGTGCTTCAGCAGTTTAATTTTAACGTGCATTAATCGTTGTCGTTTTCCTAAACGAATATGAAATAAAATTTAATGCTGCTCCAATCACACTTTTATCATAACGTCAGAAAATACCACATAATGTGACTGGAATTTGGAGCAAGTATCTATTTTTAGAACGCCACAATTTAGATCACACTGTGTATAAACGTAATACTCTCAAAAGTAACTATATGATAAATCTATATGTTTACAGCTGATTACGAAATAAATAAATTGACTGGAACTGTGAAGAATGCTGCACTCAATATTGACGGAAAAAATGTTGTTTTAACCAAAACCAAACAAAAGGAAAATTGTATCCCGTAGAGTTTAGAAATATACAGATCTATTCAGAAGAACAATTAGAGATGACCTATACAAAATTTATACAAATTTCGGCGTCTTTTAAAGTTTAACGGTATCTTTAAAAGATATTGACATACATTAAACAGGATTTCGTTAAACTCAGTTTATTCATTCGAATTTCATGAACTTGTTCATATATAGTTATACACAAAACTGGAGCTAAATTAACCCAAATAATACCCCCGCTTCTATCCCGCAACCCCGCTGGGCGGGTGCTCATTAGCCGCTTTTTTCATCTACTTTTGTACCCAAGGATGGAACACAAATTAAGCTGGTTAAAAGAAAACAATAGTCTATTTTCTTATTTCTTTGTGTAGTATTAAGAGTATCTAATTTTTCAACGTCCGATTGTTCAATTTCCGAAATGTACAAGCTTTTGGCTATCTGTGTGCATATTAAGTTTTGCATATGTAAGGTTCTACTAAAAACGCCATTGTATTTGTAGCACGCGTCTAAACAAAAAATAAACTCATGTTTATCTTTTGCATCTTTATGTCTCGTTTACGATAAGTTGAGTGCAGCTTGGCTTAGTCTTGTCCGGCTATCATAGTAGATTCAGTGGACATAACTATAGCATAAACAGGAAGTAACCGGAATTCCGGTTCCAGCGAAAATCGTGTTCCGGTTGCGGTTCCGGCAAAGGGCAAAAACCATACCGGAACCGGAATTCTGGTTTAAAATCTACATTTTTTGCTTCAGATGTGATCCAAACATATGTAATATATATTATACAATGATCAAGCTTCAATACAACTAAGCAAAAGAAAAGACTCAGCAATTTACAGTGTGAAACATAAGTAGGGCGCATAATTTCAGTAGGAATTCTTCATCTTAACCTGCAGGAGTTTGTTAACAAAACAAAGCCTGGTCGATGATTGTAGCAGCTGTTTTACACATTCAGAAGTCTGCGATGTATGTTCAAATTAAACCAATCCAACTGGGTAACAGAGTATGTCTTACGTAGAAGTACTTAGCGTATGTTTGCCTTATAGCCAGTGCGACTGTAAACTTTGTAAATCAGGCGAAATTGAAGTAAAGTAACGTTATCTACAACGCAGCCAGAAACTGCTTTCTTGGCAATGAAATGCATTTATTGAAACTGTGTGAGCAGTATCACAGTTTATCTCACTTATAACATTCTGATTAGAAAGTTATCATCATTATCATCTAACTGACTGGCACTGTTTGTCCAACGTTAGCCTAAACAGTGCCTCTGACCATTGATCAGAAAATTACCTTCTATCTATTATTTTCTCTTAGAATCATATAAACCAATAATATCAAGTTTCATACATAGGAACATATAACAAACGTATGTGTAGTAAAGGGAGGCGACTGGAGACAGAGCGAAAGTGTGTATTCTACGCTCCACGCATTGTAAGCACATTCAATTTGACGATGGTGTATAGTGGAAGGCATTTTTTGCTCTGGGTGTCCAAAAATCGACATATTGATCGATAAATAAACATTATTAGCTTCCTCAGTCTCTTTAAAGTTTCAGAAAGGCAATATTGTAATAACGGGACGCAGCTGCATGGCGCAACTTCCTAACACCATGCCCATACGACCCCGGCTATCATAACCTCAAGGGTGGACCCTAAGTTTTACAGTTTAGGCACTTTTCTTGGTCAGACCCAAGAAGTTACGGAGCTTAGCAGGCCGCAGGCTCGCTTCACGGGGTGTGTTCGGACCCCGCCCGATTGGTTGAGCACGTGTCTAGTATCCTGGTATGATCACTGAGGTCCCCCAGGGAGGTTGACGCCGAGACTTGCTCACAGGTCATAATGTCAAACCGATATTCCCTGTCCTAATCTAATGGAAGTTGTTTAGTCTAGCGTAACCTAAAGTAAAATGCGTGATAAGTTTGCTTTTGCACAGTAAATTTTGAGTTTCACTTGGTTTATCCTTAGTCGAACACTTTATTCTTTGTAGCCTATGTGGCCCCGACAGGGGTCCGACATGCCCTGAAGTGTTTAACGGCGGACTATCCGCGTTGTATCTTGATAACTTAATGGTATTAGTGATTAGTGCTAAAGTTTCCCTAATAAATTTTATCCTTTGTGTAAGTGTGGCAATTACACCTGCGAGTTTGATAACTAATTTTGTGGACCACTCTCGCCGCAATGCCGTTATTCAAGTATGTCAATATTGGCGGCGGACCGCTCGTGTCAGGGCTTGGGGCATTTTCGCCCGCAAACCCTAGCACGAAGGGTCGGCCCGTCCATTTGGACGTCCTTATCACGCTAGGAATCCAATAACCCGGGACACGTCCAGTAGTTTCCAAGAGTTTATTTGAAGTTTGGTACAAATACAATCAATGTTAGGAAATCGAAACAGTATATAAAACAATACAAACTAAGGCGGCCACGCTCCGACACGTTGAACATTCGCTCCCTCGTTTACGGCTAGGCGGTGAGAGGGGCAGCAAGAGCGAGGGCGATCCCGGCGATGCCGGACCAAAATCTATGTCCGAGCCGATGATTGTTAATTATACCCAATTCCATCGTGGCTCAGGCCCTGTGTTTTGGCGTGCTTCGGAATTCGCTCTCCATAGCGTGCGTCGCTATGAGGGACTTACGTACATTACGGGCAAACGGGGAGTCGCATCGAGAGGGAAGTGTGCTAGCCCGGCAAGAGCAAGAGTCTATGCTTGCAACGAGGGTAACGAAAGCATGGACTACCTAGACGGCGTGCCGAAGCTAGCGGGCACGGCTGGGTCTTGTTCAATAGCAAGGAAAACGAACGATCTCAACGGTCAGAGCCTATCCTCCTAGTACAGGTCAAGGCCTGGTTATATTAAGCAGATCAACTAAGGTACAAATCCTTGCATTAGCATGGGCAAATTTAGCCAGGCAGCTATAATACAAATCAGTACATGGGCATGGGCGAATTAAGCAAAACAGCGATGATACCAATCAGTACATGAGTATGGACGAATTAAGCAAAACAGCGATGATGCAAATCAGTACATGAGCATGGACAGGTCAGTGAAATTTTCGACAGGCCACTACCAATGAATCCTAATGTCTGAACAAAGTATCCTTTTAATAGTCAGTTATAAGGAAGCTCGTCTGGTGGACCTTCCGGATTCTGTCAGTCCTGCCTAGTATCCCTAGCGGTTTCTCACACCGTTTCGGCACTCAGGCGAGCTCCGTGCCATGCGCATATTATCTTTGTCTCGATGTTTTCGGTGGACTAATCGGAAATCACAATTTCCTATGTCCTTGCCCAAAATGCCTAACTGATAAGCGTATGTCGAGGCGGTGCATTTCGGTGGTAAGACACTAATGGAACTATCCCATATTCGTCGAGGACGCCGTTTTGATCATTCTGAAAGATCGCACGAGTAGCTTTTCAGCAGCCTAGCTAGGTGCGGGCACGAGCAAATACCGCCTTGGGCAATTCTCCTAAGCGACCAGTGTGGCCCTTTTTTCAACCGCTAGGACAGGCCATCGCGCCCGTCACATAAATGGGAATAGTTGGCGCCCTGAGGAGGGTCTGGGTATGTTTCTTTTGGGGTTGTTTTGGTTGGGTCCTTTCGTTTCTTTTCTTGCTTTGATTCTTTTGTTCCCTTTGTCGCTGTTGTCTTTGCCGTCCTCTCTCTATCGCTTATCCTATTGCCTTATTACACTGTACGCGTCGCAATTGTACAGTGTCTCAACTGTACTATCGCAAATGTACAGTTGAGTTATTACTGAAATTTTAACAAATTTTGTCAGAACTCGATGGTCGAGTGGTTAGAACTGAAATATCTGCAGCGGGCTTAAATTCCCCGTGCAGGATCGAATCTCGACAAGGGAAATTGAAAAAGGAGAGAGACAGAAGTGGTGCAAAAGCCAAATCGGGGCATACATAGTACATAGCCTAACGGGCAACCAGAGAAAAATAGAGAAAATACCTAAACTCAGCGATCAAGTCGCTCTGAAAAGAAAACGGGGTTTTGCACTTACTCGGTTTGGGGTCAAAGCGGTTCGCGGGAGGACGCGATTTTCCTTTAGTAAAATGAGAGTATTGTGATTTCCTTTTGAACATTGAGCACCCTAACGTGCCTTTGAAAGCGTTTATTGTGGCCGATTTTGGTACCTAGCCATGCCGTCGGTTCATTCTGGGAGCAGGTGGTATCCTACGTACTGCCATTGAGCTTAACCACGAGTCCGTGTTGTATTGAACCTTAGTAGACTTTATAGCCTAATCGCGACAGTTTCGAAGTAAACATTTTGAAGCAATATCTTTTGCTAGAGCTTAGGCGGTGGGGTAATCGGGGTTGTGAAGGACTCGCGAGGTCGGTGGCTAATCCCTATGTAATGCTATTAATGACCGTCTTAACAATGAATCAAATCGAATATGAGATTATGCCGATTATGCGAAGACTGCGTCAAAGAAAATCGCTCCTTGCGGAGTGCTAATACCTTACTCTCACGCTAAGGTTCTTAGAATTTGTTTAATCTTCTCGATGTTCCCCAAATTTTCTTAGCTCGATCTGATAAGCGAAATTTTGGGGCTTCCTAAAGCCCGACGGAGGCTAATCCTCCGTCCCTAACTGCAACGTCAGTCCGTGCTCAAGCAGCGGCATGAGCATCGAACAGTCCACTAAGCTGTAATTTTGTAAACCATAACCATAATCAAAGACAAACAAGTAAATCCCTATGATTTTGTTAGTAAAATTTTTCCGTGGTCGGCTCAGGGAAAATTCAATTACCCTAACTCACGAGAGCAACTGATCATGTAAAACGTGGACGAGAGGCGTCCGATTTGCCTTACCTATGACCACGGGGAATCAGAAAGACTTCGACATTTTTTGTTCACAACCTAATACCCTCCGTGCATTCGCCCGCGATGCCCAAAACGGAACTCGACTCGAGGAGATTTGTCAAGGAACATGTAAAAACGTAGCAAATCGGTGTGGGAAGCGGGGCGTCCATCGGCGGACGTCCAGTCACCCTATGGAAAACAAGTCGTGCTACCGCGAACTAAAATTTTGGTCTGTTACAGTCATGTCTGGGGAAAATAAACCCCCATACTCTTGCAGCTCCTCTTGACTTACAACCTTTGATCCGGGACGGCGATAGCTAGTCCCCCTCCGCGAGACGAAAGATGTCTACGCGGGTCCTCCGTCGGTCGAATCCCATTCCAATCGCAAGTCGAAAAAGGAGAAACACGAAAGAGTAACAAAAGCTGCGAAACCATACAATAAACTCAAGCGTCGGAGCCGGTCAGTAAAATCGACCGAACTCCGCGCTGCCGAAGTCAAACTGATTCCAAGAGACGACGCGGTAGTCGTCGCCTCAAAAGTTTCAGCTATGTTGAAGGATAGCGATTTTGTCGCCATCCAATCGGAGAAGATCTTTGAACGCCCACTTTTCCGAGTTCAAACCCGGGCACCCAATCGAAAAATTCCCAAGATTTTACTTTTGACAGCTATCGTAAACCCTGGGTCCCCTTTAGAGAGAGTCGGCTTCAATCGAAATCGCCGACATCAAATTTGAACCCTCCGAATACTCGGAGGTCGACCATCTGTGAGTTTTAGCCCAAATTCCAGTGTAACTTTTAAAATTATGTCAAGAATAGATCTGAAGATCATTACTCAGATCTCTTAAATCTATTACCTAATCCTAAATCGACTGTTATCCCCCCAACTGTTCTATCACATGATTAGGTCACCCGTCAAGTTTAAAATTTTGAACCTTCTTCTCTATATAAATACTTGAAGTAAGCTGAAAATCTGTCCTCATTTCAGGACAGATTGGTGTTCTTGTCCTCATTCATCAAATCCCCACCAGCTAACTCGTCGATTTAAAGCCGAAGTCCTGCTATTTAGCGAGTTAGCTGCCTCATCCATCGCCTAATTAAGCTTATTGAAAGTCCATCTGGGGCCAAATTCTACTGCTAAATCCATGAGTAAACGTGCAAACATTGCACGTTTACATGTCGGCTTATAAGATAAAGCCAAACATTCCTAACATTCCTAGCTGACAGCTTTTCAAATATCCCGACAGGGCGTCCGTAACGTCCCGAAGGGGGGAACGTATCTCAGGAATGAGCTTCTTTCTTACTTGGGGGCGCAGCACATTCCCATGCATCCTTTGAGCTATCGGGGGTCCTATTCAGGGACCCCGGGGGCCCACGGGAGGGCCCTACACATGCCCCCTGTTTTTTCTTAGTCCTATGCGTCCAGTCCGTCCGTAAAACTTATAAATTTAACAGAATTTTATATGTCCGTCCTGGTCTGTCCTGTTTTTTGTCATGTTCTTACATACTCTATATATATACATATATCTCTATATCCATATATACATTCACATATACATACAATACTCATGAGCACATAAACACACACTACACATGAGACACACAGGCGACCTGAGCGACAGAAAGGTCGCTCAAGTTCACACCAGAAACACGCAGAACAACAACAACAACAACAACAGCACAACCACACGGCAACCACAACAACAAAGACACAACACAATCACGACGACAACAACAACCGACCAAAGAAGTCGGTTAGAGAGAGAGAGAAAACAAAAAGGAAAGACGGAAAGGAAGGGGCACGGGAAGGGAGGCGGGACATGGGGTTCCTGACGGATTTTCGAGGGGATGGGGCGAAATTCGGTCTCAGGACGAAGAACAGGGCCGAACGATACCAAACACGAGGAGGTAGACGCAGTGGCGGGTCGGGACCCAATTTTGGGTTCCGACATGTATTAGCATACAGGATTTCAGCGGGCCTTCCCGCACTAACGGTTGGGCGGAGCGACGCCCGCCGGACATCGTTGAACTCGCCTTGGGAAGGCGATTCGATCGAGGGGTGATTTCTCTGCCTTGGAGGCAGCGGTTAGAGGGGCACTAAAATCGTTGCGGATAGAGACAGTGTCGATAGTGGTAGGGGCACTTTTGTCGGCCGTCCCGGGTTAACGGGGCAACTGACGGAAACCCGCCGGGTATTTTTGGAGATGTCCCGACGTGGTAAATGCAATGAGTGGCGATTTGCCTACTCTCGAGTTAGGGATAAATTTTCGGCTGGTTTGTACCCACTTTCAGTCGGAGTTCCGAGCTGGAGGCACTTTAACGGGTTATAGCGGGCTAGCGAGGAGTCGGGCGGAGACCCGCCGTATATTGTCGTGTTTGCCAAAAGTAGACGAGTAGAATGAGGGGTCGCACGAGCGCATTTAGGGTCAGGGGTTTGCTACGGAGTTGGTGCAAACTGACGGAAATTTATGTTCCATTTTCGTGATGCGCTGGAAACAGAGGACTAGGGCATACGACAACAGATTGCTAAGTCAGGTCGAGACCCGCCTGGTCTCGTTGGTTGCCTAAATGGGTAAACTACTTAAAACACGCATACCTTCAATCAATGATCCGGCGGCTATAAGAAAAACCAGTTGCTAGGGCGCTGGTCAAGCCATTTTGGGGCGTTCAAGGGGCTATATAAAAAAGGGAATTTGTCCGGTGGGGGGTGGGGGAATAGAAGTATCGGGACGGGAAAATCAAGTAGCATACATGTACACATATATATATATATATCGCTATATGTCCACGTATATATTCAGGTCATATCTACTCGGACCCATGGTCACCAGCCAAACCTAGCGTAAGTATTGTCTGTTGATTGGGCTTTCGCCCATTTGTCCCTTGAATATCTCAGGAAATCCTCCAGCGATTTGTGATGTTCTGAGCTCGTTCGAAAGCCCTAAAAATTCTCTACCGAAAAGTGCTCGGCCCATTTTCGGGAAATATCAACCGTTGGGCGGCTACGGGCCGATAAACAGGCCCGATGTCCGTTATTTCCGAGTACTCGGAAACTACCGTAACCCATTTGTTTCACCTTACTTTTGTGACCATTAAGCTATGGTTTGCTCGAACCAGGTAAAATTGATAGTCTTGATTTTGATCACTTCCCAATCCCTTAGATTGTCAAAGGCCTCCTATCCCCGGACGGTCATAATTTTAACTTTTCAGTAAGGGAACATGGGGGCTATTATTCGAGTTCCGTTCAGGTCTCCTGTCTTGACCAGTTAAAGTTTCTCTCACGTTCCTTGCCGTTCCGAATTGAACCAATTAACCGAAGTCAATTTCCTCTGGGCTCGCATGAGCCCTGTCCAAATCTATACAAATCATGCGATAAACCATGCAATGGCAAAGGTTATATCAATAACAAAACATAGCAAAGGCAAAATGTGTGTACAATATAACAATAACAATACGCAACGCAATCATCGGTCACCATGGCACCATGCGACGCATGAAGACTTTGTTCCCTTAACTTTGTCTGGTCCGATTTGAGGTACATTTAACCAATTTCACCGTCGAAATCATGTAAAAGACACGTAACGGGCCGGAACGGGCCTGTTACATCTCTTATATTTTTAAATGGAAATTTTCGGTCTTAATAATTCGGGTTGGAAGCAATTTTCTCTGTTGTCCCTATACTAAAAGTTTGTGCCTACAATGGGGCGGAAGCTAAACCATGCTCCACGACCCGAGAATAAATTAGACCATCTGTACAGATAGTATGATACAGTATGGTACACGAAAATTCTGGTTTCTTAGTTTTATTTACGTTATGGTTGACGTATTTTATTGACCATCGTTGGCCTTAGGCACACATGTGGTCCTGGCTTGCTAAATGTTAAAGTTGGTTGCTTTTGAGGAATTGCTCAAACGGGCTCTCCTTAGATCCTAACAATTTCTATTTCCTAAGTCCCAGATCCTAAAAATCCTAACAAAATCCCAACAAGTCCTCAACAAGTCCTCCTCTTACATTTTTGAGGGGGCGAAAAGGACTTTTTACTATATTTTGAAAGAATTTTGCCTGGTCAAAAGCTTTGTGTGGTTATTCTTGCCGTGGTGCCATGGTATATATACACAAACACACATACAAAATGATCAATATCGCTTCAAGATAGGTTATAAAATACGATATAGGTACATAATTGGTACATGATTATGTAATCAAAAGTTCTCCGTATCATACATCCCGTTCAGGTTTACCGCAGGTGTCCTCGGGGGTTCGTTGTGGCAAAAAGTGCAAAAACACACACAAAAATTTCAAATAGTCAACGGTCGCCTGGTCATATCGGGACTTCCTCCTTATTGTCCCAATCCCCACTATTGGATGCTAGGTTCCGTTGAACCCATTTATGAAAATATCCGATATAAGGCTCGGCAATGCTAGGCTCTACAATGTCGCTGCCGTCGGTGATGGTCTCCCAAGCGCCCGATTCTTCTAGCTCGGCTGGGTAGTCCGGCATAGACGATCTCTGCATTCTGTCGGGAAATTGCCATTTAATGTCTTGGAAGAGTTTAGTGAATTCGTCGTGCCATTCAGCAGCCTTGTCCTGTCCGATGTCCCAATGTGGAGATGGCGGGGCAATAATTGCTCGGGCTCCGTCACCAAGTAGGTAGTCGAATGAGCATATATAACGGCGCACTCGACGCATGACTTTGCTGGGAGTGTCCAGCAAACGACCTTCGTGCGGCTTCGACCGTAGGGCCGCCTTATAGCCACCAAGAATCATGATAGTCTTGGTTTGCGGCGTTGCGATGCATGTCGCCAACCGGACTAGGAATTGCACGGTGGCTCCGGGCCATGCTAGAGCGAACCACCCTTTTAATGCGGCCATATTGACCAAGGGCGCCGCTAATGAGTCGCCCAGAATCAGCACAGTTGGCCAGGTGGCGACGTTGTGGGGAAGGAAGGTTCGTACTTCCTTTAATAGGCGACCCATAACATTGTGACATGGTCGCGGTCGTTTACCAAAGGTGATGTCCTATGGTCCTAGGCCAATTCCCCAAAAGGAATCGGACCTATTTGCCTCGAGCAATTGTGCGTGCCCTGTGGCGAGTAGGGCGTTTCGGAACCGGGGAAGTTTGAATTTCTCTAGCAGCACCGTCCGCTTGAGATGAGGGAGTATCGGGCGGAGGCGCGCGGTTGTTTCCGGGTCGAGGAACTTATGTTTGTTCCGTCGGGAGATGGCTTTAACGTCTCGAGCTCCCATCTTCAAGTCCAAAATGTCTTGTTTCGCATGTTCCTCGTCAAATAAATACGTGACGAGGAGCTGGTATCCTTGCTCCGTCGAAGCATATTCGATAGGGTATTGTTTCATTGATTGGCCTAGCGGAGCCATATTTGAGGGTTCCGGCCATCGCGTGCCCCTGGATAGGAACGTTTCAATTGGAGCCGTGTAATTGATGGTGTAGTACGGCACACGAGGCTGTTGAAGGTGTTCCATGTTGTTGGGTTCTTTGATTTGATGATTCCTGCAATAGTATTCATCGCCATTAGTGGCGGCTCTTGAGGGAGTTTGGTGGCGGGAGCTCGAGTTTTCTGGGGTGTTTCTTGAGTGATTTAGACGCTACAACCGTCTCTCGCGAGGCGGTTGTCTAGGAGGTCGGACCACCTCCAATCCGTTATCTTGGGGTTGTAATTGTCTTTGTCCACTGTCCTCGTCAGGTTCCAAGTCCGGATGCGCGGATAACATGTCCTCGATGTCCTGTTCGTCAAAGATGTCCCTAAAAGGTTCAAACATATCGTGCCGTGCACGAGCACTACCAGATGGATAGTCCATCGGCATGACAGGGTCACGATGTCGCGTCGGTGGAGCGAGGGGTATAGTCCGTCGAGCTGGTACGGTAACTTGAGGTTTTAAGCTTCGGGTGTCGAGACGTGGTATTATGACACGAGCTTCTTCTCCGTGTGGTATGTATTCTTCATACCAACGGCAACGGTCCCTGGCTTGTCTATGTGGCTGTCGGCGAGTAGGTTGAGGGGGTTCTTCCCTCTCTTTAACTTGGCGTGCAGAAGTTCCCATCTCGGGAGATCCCACACTCTCCTCCGTTGGAGGGTCGAGTTCAAAGTGGGGCCTTCGCCGGGGTCCTGGTAAAAGTTGGCTAAGGGGTATCTCATCCTCCTCGTCTTCCCAACTAACCTGTGATTGAGCTCTGGCTGGGGTCTGTCTACGTGGTTTAGCGCGTGATGGTCGAGTTTTGAGGGTGGAGGGAGCGCTGTGCGGCGGCGCTCTTCCCTTCCTTCTGATAGAGGAGCCCTTAGTTGATTCGCTAATGGCTGATATTGTCTCGTCGTCCTTTTCCGCAGTTCGTGGTCGTAATCGTTTCGGTCGACCGCCTTCCGAAGACTCGGAAGGTCGGCTCTGTTTACTCGTGCTTTGTTTACCTGCTTCTCTTTGTCGAGCTAAGCTCTCAATAAATTCTGTCACAATCCCGTCGGCTGCTATTTGGTTTTCCGAGGGGATGTATTGTATAGGAGATCCCCTTAGGTACTCCATTAGATCAGTTGCATCTTGTATTTCTCCTCGGGCGCGGGCGGTTTCCTCTCTTTTTCTCCTGATTTCCTGCATCTCCCATTCCCATTGCGCTAGCTCATTTTGTCTTTGGGTGGTCCATCGACCGAAGGATGGTACCTGTGGAACTTTGGTTCCATGTTCCTGCAAGGAGGACAAAGGGGTGGCACTGCCCACCGTTGAGATTTTGTCGGAAAGTCGGCTTTTTCCGGTGAGGTGGTCTCCGAGCTTATGGATGACGCTGGTCCACTAGTCGGCGCGGGAGTCCTAGTATGCTTTCGTCGTGGTTTAGGCTTAGGTTTTAGTGTTGGTGCAGGTTCCAGTGAAGGTTGGCTACTTTCTGGGCGGATTTCGCGGGTTGTGGTCTAGGAGGGGTGTAATATGGTGTGAGCCATTCGTCTGGAACATAGTCCTCCATCGTGGCTTCGAATCTAGTGGCATTAGGGGTGTATGTGGAAGTGGTGTAGGTGGGGCGGAGTATGCCTGACGAGGTATGGAATATGGTTGTCCGTAACACACTATTGGCTCGCGATAGGTGTGGTGAGGTGTCATTGGCTTGTCCGATTCAGTCGCTAAGCGTTGCGTCTGGGGACTGCGGGATGTTTGGGTGGCGATAGCGGCTCGGCGTTGGGCAGGCGTAAGAGGCGACGTTTGAACAGCATGTACAACTGCTGAGGTCGGAGATGCATCTTGTTCTGGAGTGTGGGGTGAGTGTTCGTCCGGATCCTGTGAAGCGAGTAATTCCACGAGGCCTAAGTCGTTTACATTGAATGGTCGCAGTGCGCGACCGTTGTCTGAACGTTTCACCTTTAGACGCCTTGTAGGCTCATCAGTCCGAACGGCTCGTTAATGCTCTCGTAGAGTTACTGGGGCGGTGTGTTGTCCATACTCAGGCGAGAAAGTACCAGGTGGTTTATCAAGCGGGTAAGGTAACTTAGCGGGGTCCTGGGTAGCGAGTTCTTGGGATATAGCGGGCCATTCGGTGTCTGGAGTTCTATCGGGGTCACAAAGGGGAAGTCAGTTTTGTTGCGGGGCTCCGGATGAGCCTTGAGCCTGAATGGTCAGTTGTTCAACTGCGGCGCGGTGTATGTCTGCCTGCGCTTTCGTGTATTCTAAGTTAGGCTCTCCAATTTCTACACTAGCGACGTCGGATGCACCATCAATCTCCTGGCGCAACCGGTCGACTGCCTCTGGATCAGCAGCTTGTAATTCCCTGGCAGAAATATTTGTCAGCGAGGATAGTTTCTCCGGGCTCCTGTAGGGCAGCTTCGATGTATGCTGGAGGGACGGCTTTGAGTAAATCAGCCATGTCGGGGAAACTGCTTAGCGGGCGATAGCATGGTTTGGTGCGATTTATGTGAACGACGTGATCGGAAGCATTAGGTTGTCCGGGGAGCTTAACGCAAATGCAAGGGAGCATTATTTTAGTGGTCTGGTATGGTCCACACCACCTACGTTCTAATTTGCGCAATAGTCCTGGTGTCGTGTAGTATCGATAGACCCATACATGGTCATTAACACGGTAGTCTGGGACCTTGATCTTACGATTATAGTAACGTTTTCTGTATTCCCGAGCAGATTGCATAGACCGGTAGGCTCGGTCCCTGATGGTGGCTAACCACCGTTGTACGTTAGCACGATATGCTTCTGCTCCGGGGTAGCGTCCCCAATCGGTTTGTGTTTCGATTCCACCCGGCACTCGGGGTTGGAATCCGTGCATGAGCATGAATGGTGGATAGTGTGTGGAAGCGTGTACTGCTGAATTGTAGGACATGATGCAATACGGCAGGACTTCATCCCATGTAGTGTGGTCTTTTTCAGGCAGTGCTACTCTTAGGAGAAACAGTAGTGTACGGTTAAAACGTTCGATTTCTCCGTTTGCCTTCGGGTTATAGCTGAGTGTTTTGCGTTTAAACGTATGTAGCCGAGCGCACAAGGCTTCCATTACTTCTGAGACAAAACACCCTCCTCGGTCTGAGACTAACTCCTCAGGTGCGCCGTAGCGGCACACCACGTCTTCGACGAACACCTTAGCTACGCTCTTAGCGGTCTGGTCCGGTAAAGCGGCGGCAATTACTAGTTTCGTGAACTGATCGATAAAGGCAATTACGTACCTATTTCCGTTTCGGGATAGCACCCGTGTGTCCAGCATGTCGACAAACATGCGGTGCGCACTAGCCAGCGGGTTGTCTCCGAGCGCGGCTCGAACGTTTTGGGGTAGGTTCCTTGATCGTTGGCAGAGTACGCACCGTTTAACATACTCGTCTACGTCCTTACCCATGGTTTCCCAGTAGTAGAACGGCTTGAGTTTGCTTAGCAGGCGATCTCTAACTGGATGTCCACCGAATAAGGTGTCGTGTTCATGCTTGAGTATTTGTCGGATGAGCAATCTGGGTACGCATAGTTTAGGTCTATGGTCGTTTGGCATGATGGGATGTAAGTATAAAATAGCAGTGTTGGGGCAAAGTCTGTAATGGTGGGCTTCTAGCTTGAGGGCAGTCGCTGCATTTTCGTCGGCGGGCGACTGTCGCGTGTGCAGATACCACCATATGGGGCCGAACTGTTTATCCCTGCGTTGAATGTAGGGTAGGTAATTAAGGAGATTTCTTCCCTCGTATTGCTGAAAATGTGGTAAGTATATGTGTTCACCTGTGTCGTAGACCTGTTCAGGGCGTTGTAATTGTATTCGTGGTCCGCATGCGTAAGCAACCCTAATCAAGGTGTCAAATTTCTCTACTTCGGACAAACCTCCGTATCTCTGTCTGGTATTTGTCGGTAGCGTGCATGGTCTAGCGGGTTCAGGTGTACCAGCCGTAGCACGGGTCGAGCTTTCACCCGCCGCGATAGGAGCGGGTGGTGTCGGAGCAGTTGGGGGTTCTTGAGGCTGAGAGGGTCTGGCGGAGGGGTCGGGGGCAGAAGAGGGTCCGTGGGTCGGTTTAACAGTGGGTTCTGATGGTCCGGGGCAGTTGTCCGTCTCCAGGGTACCTCAACTCCTTCAGGCCATGGGTCGTCTACGTCTCCACAGAAGATAAAACGTGTTGGATCCGGTTGAGGATCATAACCAGGTCCTCCGACCATACGATAGAAGCGTTCCCGAACATACCCAGGTGGTAAGGTGACGGGAGCGTCCGGGGGAAGTCCCATGAGTTGTCGAGTAAGTCGTTTCCAAACTTCTTCGGTGGGAAATCGTCGGGATGGCTTAGCTGGAGCTTTGCCCTTACCACGATCATGTCCTTTAACAGCTACAGCAACCATTCGAGGGTGGTCCTGTTCGTCCTGTTTGGTCCAGTTTCGTCCGAGGAGTAAGAAAATTCCACGTTATGTCGAGGGTTGCGTGAAAGTCCGTCTGCGTTGGCATTAGCCTTACCTGGCCTATATTCAATGTTGAAGCCACCGAATTCCATCAGTAATTCGTTACGCCACTGAGCTAGTCGCGAATTTCGCAGTGGTTTCTCGAACAGTGCCTTAAGTGGCTTATGGTCAGTTTCGACATGAAATTCGTGTCCAAGTAGGTAGTGTCGGAAGTATAAGGCAGCCCATCGTATGGCCAGGGCCTCAGTCTCTATGGCGGGATATCGGCGTTGATAGTCCACGAGTGACTTACTCGCGTAGGCGATAGGAAGTGTCCCTTTGTCGGCCTTTTGTGAAAGCACAACCCCTAGGGCATATCCAGAAGCGTCCGTTTGGAGTATGAAAGGTTTAGAAAAGTCCGGATATATGAGTAATGGTTCCTGGACTAATGCCTTACGCAGTTTTCCGAATGCTTCCTCGCATTGCGGTGTCCACTTAGATTCGCTGTCCTTTCGTCGAAGTGCATTGAGTGGTTCGCAAATTTCAGAGTAGTGTGGTATAAATTTATGATAGTATCCTACAAGTCCCAAGAAACTCTGCAATTGTTTGAGGGTTTCCGGTCGTTTGTAGCTGTCTATCGCGGCGGTTTTCTCGGGATCGGGTTTAATTCCTTCAGAACTAATAATATGTCCCAGGTATTTTAATTGTTTCTGTCCAAACTGACATTTTGAAGGCTTCAATTTAAGGTTTGCCTTGCGGAACCTATCAAACACAGTTATTAGGTCCGCTAGGTGTTGCTCGAATGTGGGTGAAAAGACCAAATGTCATCTATGTAGATAAGGCATCGTTCCCATTCTAAGCCATTTAATATGATTGACATGCACCTTTGAAAGGCGCCTGGTGAAGAATTCAGTCCGAATGGCAGAACGTTGTATTCATACTGTCCGTGGACAGTGACGAAGGAGGTCTTCTCCTTAGTCTCGGGGTCCAGTTCTAACTGCCAAAAACCTTTGTTAAGATCTAAACTGGACATGAATTTGGTATTCCTAAGACATCCCAATATGTCATCTATGCGGGGTAGTGGGTATAGGTCACGCTCTGCGACTACGTTGAGTTTACGGAAGTCGACACACAACCGCAAGGTACCGTCACTCTTAGTGACGTAGACTATGGGAGAACCCCAAGGTGAATCGGATGGCGCTATGAGGCCTGCTTCTACCATGTTGTTTAATTCCTCACGTAATGGTTCTCGTAGTGAGTGTGCTAGGCGGTAGGGTACCTGTTTAATGGGCCTTGCGTCTCCAGTGACTATTCTGTGCTGGTGTACACCACATCTTCCTAGATCGAATGGGTGTACACTAAATATGTGTGCGTTCTCAGAGATAGTCGTTTTCAATTGTTTAAGTTCGAAAGGGTTAAGGGTCGTTTGTCCGAAATCTATTTTACTCAAAACTTGTATGGATCGCTCGGTGTCAATAGTTTCTTTTGTTCGCTTATAATTTGTACAACATTGTCTCGGGTAACTCCGATGTTGTTGCATTGCTTAGTATGTTTCGGAGGGTCAAGCTGTAGTAAGCGTTTGTTATTGTCATACAAGAACTCGACCTCGTTATCGTCATGCATCTCAATATGTCCTATTGTCTGACCGGCATGTATAGCGACGGGAAAGTTCCCAAAGTTCATCAGCGCTACTGGGATGATGCGTTGACCAGTAAGTACCAGAGAGTGGGCGATAGCAACATCCCTAATAAAGGGGTCTGGTACGAACAAGGCTTGTCCGGTCGGAGGTTGAGTGATTTCCGGGATGGCATTGATGAACAACTCGGTGTTTGGTGGTAGTTGGGTGTACTTCCTAGTTACTACATTGATGACTGGTGGTCTATAGTCCCCTTGGTCGGCGAAAGGTGCCGAGCAGTTCTCAGTTCCATTGGATAGATCCAGGCAGCGGTATTTGAAATTGATGGCTACATATGGTAGTAACGCCATGAAGTCGGTTCCTAAGATGCATTCGTACGGAGTGTCGGTTGTCACTTGGAAGTCGCATGGTGTACTTAGCGATCCTATCGTAATCGGGGCTTTCACGACCCCGCTTATTGTCAATTCTTGTTAGGTAGCTGATACTATACGGGTAGTGTTCGTGTCCCGAGGTACTAATCCTAAACGGGCAGCGGGGGCTTGGGACATGATCGAGACGTCGGCTCCAGTGTCTACGAGTGTTGTAACTGGGGTACCAAGTATGGTTGCATTAATAAGTAGTGGATAACTCGCCGTTAAGCATGGATTCCATTATGGCTTGTACCGACGAGCGCATATTGGCTCGAAGAATGTGATCTATTAGCTGGTGGTGCACGTGCGCGATCTCCTTCTGATCGGCACACCTAACCTGTTCTATCATAGAGACTACCTCTTGCATGCTAGGGTGCAGAAACGCGTAGATGTCCTGGTTTGCTCGGGTCAGTTGCCTTATGGCTTTAGTGTTTCGAAAGGAGACATCGTTAGTCTCGCGCACGAATTTCTCGAGGACAGTTACCTGTTGGCGAACATTGTTGATGTGTACTCCGTTGGAAAAGCCATTCCCAGGCCCAAGAAACCCGAGACGGCACCTGCAGCGGCAGCAATTAAGCTGGCAAAGCGCTTTTCCTATTATTCGTAAGGTCACATAATTGTTCGTTTGCGACGCAGAAAGAATGCACAAGTAGCGAGTAATAGTTGGTGTCCAGTACTCCATGATAGGCGTCATCTAGTTCACGTTCCAAAGCTCTTAAGGTCTTATGTAGCTGTGGATATTCGGTGCAATTGACCTTCCGGCAGCAGTCAGCGCGACATGATCCGTTCGCTTCATATGGTGGACAGAATTTACTCACATACGGATCGGACTTGCGTTCCCAATCTCGGAGTGTTAACTGCAATACCACTGGCAAATGCGTTGTTTGGTCAGAGGTGACGACCAGGCCTTGTGGCTCGATGACCACTCCCACCTGTCGATTGACAAAAGCACCTAATCGCGAGATTGAATCGCTAAATGGCGAAAGCGTTGCGCGCGTAGAGCTAAGCGCTGAGAGCCAAAGTAACACTAGAATGGTACATACCTTCCACATACCTGAGGGATGTCCGGGGCCATTACTGAGATTTGGTGAAACGGATCGTACCCCGTTTCGATTGGGTTCCCTCATGGTCTCGTTACGCGCAGCTTCTTCCGTGGTGTCGCTTTTAGTTTCCCCGTCGCTCGTTTCCGTGTCACTCGACTCAGTTATGCTTTCTTGCTGGGCGGAATCGCTATCGGAGTTATTCTCCGACCCTTCGTCAGATGAGTCGAGGTAAGCGGCGAGTGCTGTGGTTAATTGTTCGTCCAAATTCGGGACGGAATAGTTGGTGTCATCGTCCGGAAACAAGCATAGTTCCGAGATTAAGCGATCCCTGCCCAACTTCAATCCCGCAGACGTGTCTCCCCCTGTCTCAAGCAGTCCAGCAATGTCGGGGCGCCGCAAAAGTCTCAAGCGAGCACTGAGTAGTACTAGTCGAGCAAGTCGATGGGTTTCGTCGTCAAATTCCATATTATCCGTTGCATGGTCAACAATGGAGTTGATCGGAACACCGCGTGTCTCTTGGTTCCGATAGATAAATTCGATCAAATAGGGCGCCTCGCACAAGAGGTCATGTAACTCGAAGTTCGCCTCACGAAAACTTTTCTGCATTTGGCCGATTGAATTCCGACATAGTAAGGCCAATTAGGTGCAACGTATCCATCCGGGAGGATGGACGCGCAAGCAGTACTCAACGTTCCGTCGTACGTCCACTTTCCTCGTTGACCGAAAAAGTAACAGCTTAAACCTATATCCAGTGAATCTCTTGCATGACATTCTTGGCACTGGCGGCATACCGGATCCCTACTCAACTCTACCTCGAATTCTCTCTCAATAACCTGTTGGAGCGTGTGGCCATTCACGCATTGGCCCACCAGTTCTATGAAAGATTCCAACGACGCAAGAGTTACGGGACCGAGATACATTCCAGTCATGCAGTGCCCGATTGGACAAGCCATACCTAATATGCTGCTCAACATGGAGGCGTCTCGCTGTAAAGTGGGGCGTGTTCTAACCTCGAAGCGAAGCTCAAAAAGTCGGTTCAGATTGTTTAGCTGTTCCATGACGAGTACCACTTTCCGGTAAAAGAGAGCCCGCGATTGTAATGCCAAAGGTTGTCCGAAGTTGGCATTAATCTCACAGGCCCGAAAGTTAATTGGTATAAGCCCCTCGGCCGATCCATGGTGCGCATCCTCGGTCAATTCAATGCGAGGGAATTGATAAGCTGCGGTCTCGGTATGATTTGCGGTTATAGTGAACAATGTGACAGTCCCGAGGATTCGGTTACGTTCCTCGTCCGCTATTGCCCTAACTCGTCCAAGTTCTATCGGCGTATTGTTGGGAAGACAAAGTCCAGACATGTCCAATAGTTGTTCGTCAAGTCGGTGTACCGTCCATCGTTAGCTTCTCGTATGAAGTTAAGCAAATTCTCTTGTCCCATACACGCGTCCGAGTCTTCACTAATCAAGCTCAACGATTCTTCCGAATTACCCCGGGGACATACTTGGTCTCCCTTCGACGGATTCCTCAGTAGTTGCACCTACTTCGTTTGGGTTAACCTAATTACCCGAGGGCATACTAGGCAACTTTTCGACGGGTCCCAATATATCGCTGGAAATCTCGGCCAATGTATCAGTAGAGCCATCTAAATTACCCAGGCGCATACAAGGCGTCCCTTCGATAGGGTCTGCACGAACGTTCTCAACCCGTGGATCCGAACTCATCTCTTTTGCACTTCCCGTACCGATACTGTCACTATCGCCGCTCTCACTCAGATTTTTTTTATGGAGATGTTTTGAGTTTTATTTTTTCTTTCTAACCGAGACAACCTAGCTACGCTTTGACGTGTACAATGTAAAGTTATTTGGCGGTAACCATAATATAGCATTCTCTATGCGTTTCCATATATAACGAAAATATGGTATATGTTTTATTCAGATTAGCCACTGGGCCACAAAGCGTCATTTGTCGGATTTAGCGCTTTTATTTTAAATTATTTTCACCCACTACTTGTGGCTTTTCGATCAATAAATAACTAAATTATGGTGTCTGTGTTAGCGAGCCTCGTTTAGACTCGAATTAATGTATCAACTAGGTTAAAGCTATTATCGAACTAGAGCATTTACAATTGCGCTCCGGTGGGACGTGTTGTGGATATAACTCCTGTGTATAGATGACTGTCTAGTGTTAGTTTACGGTATCACAATCCAATCTCTCTAAGTAGTAAAACAGAGTGATCGTATGGTTAACAAGTTGTAAGCCACCATTTTAATTCGAAAACGAAATTGAAATTTAATCGCCTCACTTCGGTTTTATACGATGCTCGCAATTCTATAATTTTCTTGTAAGAATAAAGATTGGGACAAATGTCTCAACAAAGTATTGCTAAATAAGGTCGTTCAATATATAATGTTCAAGTACAGCATATTGAAGAATTAGCATTTGTATCATATGCTAGACCTTGAAATAAGTATCTATTTCCTCAGATAAGTACATAACACCAGTTTATTGCTGTATGCTCTCTATTTGCGTTTATCTTAAATGTCATTGCTGAAGAAAGCATAACTTGTTACATTTTAATGTTGATACATAAATATATACTCAAGAGAGCTTATTTCATGGGCAATTAAAAAGAGAAATAAAATCTAGGAGAACCCAGATATATGTTTTGCGTTCTGACTTTAGGAAAATGCAGCAATCTTAAACCGATACAATTCCCAGAATAATGTTCAGGAAATGCGGTATTGTGAACCAGTGGAGAGTTATGCAAAGTGATATTATGGACTGGAGATGGTTAATACATTTCCTGAGGACTGTTGTTAAAGCTAAATTTCGGAATCAGACTAAATATAACAAGCTACCCTGTCGGAAACACATACTATGTGTCAACAACTTTTGTTTGAAAACAAAAAAGTTTTCTTCTTAAAAGAAGAATGTCACAGCAGTCATATTGCTATTAACAATACAATTTATGCGCCTGGACTACATATAGTTATTTAAATATAAAGTTTACGACGGTTCAGCATAATATTTGGTTTTTGAAACATGTCAAATTATTTGACTTCAGCGTTTGCGAATATGCTGTCTATGAAATAGCAAGAATGAATTCAGACCTGGTAAAGTTGATAATATAATTTTCGATGTCATCAATTCTCGGAATTCCTAAATGTTTTCATCTCAATTGTAGTCAACAAATCCGAGACGTTTGCTGCATGCCATTTTTGCCTGGCATGCAGACTCCAGCGGTCGGATCTGAAAAGGCTTTGACTATAACAGATACGTGCAGTGCAGTGCAACCAAAGCTGTAATGCACACTCTGACAAAAGGTGAAATCAATGTCACAGCTTGACGGCTGTGACAAAAATATAACAATACTGTTGTTGAATTAATTGCTTGAAAGCAATTTCTACAACATTATAATAAATAATCGAAGTGTTTGTGAATTATAAGCTAATCAGAATAATAGGAACAAGCTGAGCTACCGACTAATGCCACCTTCTAAAATATATCAACACAACACAAGGGTTAGTCAACGAGTTTACATAAAAGTACACACCTAAAAGGATTTATTTTAATCCTGAACTGGTATTTATGCCATTTTACTTGCTATAGAACTTGAAATTTTACACCGTTATTCATGTTTTTAAATAATGTTGGTACAAAGACATCAGATTCTTAATAGAGAGAGCAGCGCTATCAAATTGCAACGCGATGTTTGTTTGCACTATAACGCTATTTAAGAATCCACATCTATAAGCTCCAGTCAACGGAGAATTAGCAGCAATTTTAACAATTCGACCAGCTGCGAATTAATAATTATATTATGAGTGAGCAGCGAATATAGAAAATAAATGATTAACATGTGTGAAGTAGCACTATCAAGCCTGATTTAATGTATATACTTGAGTTTCCTTTAACAGACTATCAGCGCTGGAGTACGAGATTTATGGAACCCACACACGTGTATAATGTAACATAAACGACACCATATATATGTACTAATATGTTAACATATAAATTATGTATGCACTGATCGATATATATTAGGATATAGTTGCGTAAATATGTATACATATAAATATTATATATGTTATATCATAAGGGTACTTTTTTCTGACCCACGACTTCATAAACACCGTTCCAGATAGTGGCTTCAACAGTCACTATAGTCCCATTGACTACAATGCCTTCACGCAATTATACTCATCACCGACCCTACGTGACACCAAACATTAAGTAAAACCAATAATAATTATATGCTAAAGCTTTAATTTAAGTCCAGTATACCTGAAGTGCACGGCCCAATTATTGGTTCTTATATTACGGCGGCGTTTATTGTCAGCTGTGTAAGACCAGTTTGGCTTGAAAATGTCACCTTTATTAAAAGAAGAACTTTAAATTTTTAAATTTCTGCTAAAAGCGTCAGAATTTAAAGTGCATTGCGACAAATTTTATCTATAATATGACTTTACCTTTTACACCGGCGGAACTTTGTGCACTTGCTTATGTATAACCATAAACGCGGTACGCTACACGAACATGGGAGGGGTTCCACTCAAGGTGCGCATAAGAGAAAATTGCGGGCACCATAAGGGAAAATCCTATTTTTCCGACGTTTGCTGAAAAGTGGATAGCGGCGGTCCCTCTCCGTCCTCACCCCTGTTGCAGTGTCTTTGTATACATCGTTGTTATTAACCTAAATGCAATTAACTCAATGTAAACGCTAATGATGCCTGACCGGTCAAAACGATTGTTACGTTATCCAGTGAAGCTATATTCTTCACTTGGAGGAAGCTATATTTCGAGTGTGACTGAAAAACTTTTTTGAAGAAAACTGACTTGTTTTGGAAATTTTCGTTATAAAATATGTAAATTCCAAAGTCATATAATAAGTATGACATGGATGCAGTCTTTAAAAGGTTACTAAATATTTTTCGCCATCCAGTTTTTCGTCTTTGAGTAGAGCTTCGAATTTATAATGTAGGTATTATCGCCTATAGCGGAGAGAATTTCGGTAAAATTTTGACTAAATTTTAGACTTTGTTTTATTTGAGCTCCAAATGTGTCGTTATCCCAACACAACAATAAGACTAATATATTTGCCTGTTAGTGGCCTTGTGAAGTACGTTCACAAGTAACCGCGGTTTCAACAAACCTTTGTAAAAATTCTGCACTGCACAGTGCGCTTATAAACAGACTTAGAAGACTCCGCATTCAGCTTTGTTCTTTTGTGGTTCCATTCTGTGAAGATTAATTTAGTCTTAGAAGAAACATGTTGTTATCTTACTCTTCGTTCAAAATCAACACATCCTTTCTTTTGGGCCTTACAAAAGCTGTGTAGTAACCTTTCAAATGAAGCGAACTTTTTAATAATAAAATAAGTGGATATATAAAGACAGCGTGCCATATTTTCAGCTTTCAACGTACAGTGACGGGATTTTATAAAGCGCTTGCAAATAAGAAGACCACAGTTGCTCCAGCAAAGTATCTTGCTTAGTACTATAACATAAGCAGGAAATTATATGGTCCGATATTTATGTGAGGCAAGCTGGCTGTAGGGGCGTCGCTATAAAATTTTAGATGGTGAGGTACTCACGCTGCGCGGGACAGCTCTAACAGATGTGTTTGATGTTGTCGACTAGCTAAAAATGCATTTAGCGCTAAAAATAAAACTTTTTGGTGGGGCGGCAACCAAAACTGGGAGCACTACCCATCAATGCCACTGTACCGAGTAGTCAGATGCTTTTGTTTATATGTAGAAGTAGTGAGATGAGAAATTCCGCTCAACTTTTGCGTTTCTTATTAATTTGCTGTTAGCGAACAGTTGCAGAACCAGACGCATCTAACGACTTGACCTTAGTTATAAATTAACTATGTCTCATGCAATGTGATTTAGGCTATAAAAATAAATTGATATATTGATATATATATAAGTGAAAAGAAAGTTCTTTTTTCAACAACATTATTTGTAACAGCCCAATTTTTCTGAGAATGAGAAAACGCTTAAAGTACGTTAAAATTTGTAGGAGAAAGGAGATGGACGACCGGATACCGGTGGAGTGTGACCTCCGTATAAGATAGTAACTGTGTAGTGTTATTTCTGTGGTTATAAAATAAACAATTGTGCCTCATTTGTATTGTACTTGTAAGGTCACACTCCACCGCCCGAAGGCGCCAGGGATGATTGTGGCACCGATCGCAAGAGAAGAGTATCAAGATTAGGGGTGTCCGGTCGATCCTTGTGAAAATCAAATTGATAGAATGTTGTGTGCCTAAATTGTTTTATATTTTATAGCTCTTGTTGCGAGTAACGGGTGTGCGTTCGGAGGGGCTGGGGACCGACGGATGTTTCAGGAATCTTTGGTTACAAAAGCAATTTTGGTCGCCCTGAGCCCGGTCCCAGCGTACACGCCATGGGATTACGTTTAATCGTCAGTAGCTGCGGTGCATTTATGCTCATTTAGTATGCGTATATGTAAAGTAAGTATTTATGTGGCAAGTGAGCAGAGCAGTCGATTAATTGGGTGCTTTCAGCCTTTGGAAAAGAAAAATGCGACAGCAAATATCACGGGACACAACATTTCTAGGACACTATTTTAAGGTACAACACAAAAAGGTCAATTTCAAATTTTCTACTAAACTTAGCGGAACGGGGATGACTGAACTTTACTAAGGACTCTCTAAGGGTGTCAAATTGCTCAGCCGGGTCAGAAAATTTGATTCTCCTAAGTACTTACGGATCCCCAAACAGGCGCTTAAGCCTCCAATATTCAACGTCTCAAGGGACACCTAAAATTATTAAAAGTCCCCGATTTTTCGAGCTCAGGACACTTATTGGGTCCCGCCCTAACTATTTAGCCGAAGACCGGGGCCGCCCACCCCCACGGGTCCGCTCAGGATCCCCTAAACCCAAATAAGATACAAAAATTTTGGCTCCTATGCTTTTAAAACGGCCTCTAACGGGTCTCCTGGGGGAGGTACAGTCAAAATTTAAAGTTCTCCAGCAGCCGGTCTGCCAGGGCATGATTCTGGTCCTGCCCCCGACCGCCTGCTGTTTTTCGATCCCGAGATATCAGCAAATTCGTGCCGATATCCCTATAAAACAGCACTCTGAGCGCTGTTATATTTCTGCTTTAAGATTTCCTCGCCCCCCGACCAGGACGAGGTTCAGTTGTTTACAGGGCTTTTTGGCTCGTTTCGGCCACTGCCCAGCTTTCGTTGTTTTCAGCATTATAGCGGCGCTGTTCTTTTGCGTATCATTGTAATTGTCGCCGCCAGCGTTTTGTCGTCTGTACCCAGCAACGTGTCGGTTTATTTTGTAAATTAAAAAGTTTATTGTAAGCTGGCTTGTAGAGGCTCAGGGCAATAGAGAACAAGAGCTGCTGGAAAAAGAGGGGATCGACATAGGTATAAAATAAGGCTGCCTGTTTTAGCGGCGGGACCAGTCGAGCCCTGCTCTTGCAAATTTTGGTTGTTTTGGCGGTTGTCGCCAATGGTTTCTTTTCTAAACTTCTAGTCGCTTCGTTTTTGGCTTTTCGTTTAGCCGGGTGGGCTCTTCGGCATGCAGACGTGTGGAAGAGGCCCGCCCGGGGTTTTTGATGCTTTTGAACTTTCGCTTGAGCATAGGAATAGGGGCAGCCCTTGCGGGTGCTGGGGTATCCATTGGATGCCTCGTGCCCCCGTGAGTGCTGCGCCGCGCTGGGGAAGTGGGTTGAGCGTGGGATAAATTGTGGTCAAAATCGCGTCTAAGTTGCAGAAAATTCGGGAATGTCCACCCGCACTCGACTGGTTCCCTCACCCTCTAGGGTGCAAGTATTGTTTGTACTCTTGGAGGTGAATTGTCCAAGGTAGTAACATAGTATGAAAATTTTTAGGGATATCGTCGTTCAGGAATTCGGGAACTTAAGGGAAATTTGAAAGTACAAGGCATCGTCGTCTCAGGAATTTTGGAACTAAAGGGGAAATTTGAAAGTACAAATTTTTAGAGCCGTATTTGGCTCGAGCGGGCCTTCTTCACTGCGGACGCGGAAGGGCTCCGCCCGAGACGCCTTACAAAATTTTTCCATGTTTCCGTCAAGGCATAGGAACAGGGGCTGCCCTCTGCGGGTGCTGCGGCGTCCATCGGATGCCTCGCGCTCCCGTAAGTGCTGCGCCCATGCTTTGCTATTGAACCAGATACTTAGGAAAGTTTAGCGTTAAAGATAGTGGCGAAGTTTTGCAGAATCGACGTGCGAGTAAGTTCAAAGCTAAGGCTCTGCCAACAACTCCGGGTTGTGGGGTTCCGCGTTTCTAAAAGAGCCCAAACGGAGCTCACCGAATATCATTTCGTCATCCCAATCGGGGTAGTTAACCGTTGGAAGTTTCGCGACAAACCATTAAAAGCCGGCTCAAAATCGTTCTTCGCCACACAAAGAAGAGTAAAAGACTAGTTTCGCAGTACGGGCATTTGCTACGTATGTACAGTGGGGTCCGGAACCCAGGATCCACCGCGTTGTGTATTTATATATAGGCATATTTTTGTGTGCACCCGATTGGGTGATACTTTGGTTCATGATCGTTGTCTTGTTTATTCAACAAGGGGAAACCAAGTAATAAAATTTTGAGCGTGAATTTTGGTAGGCGAACTCGATTGACTTTAAACCAGGACCCGCTGTTCTAGGAGAAACGCACGACTCCCACTCAGGTGTTTAATGTTGTGTGACTCAGGCTCATTGTTCCCCTCCTGCTCGCTACCCCATGATCCTCGCTTCCGCCCTGCCGTCTTTATCCCCGCGTTTCCTTCGAGGATCT
>JASANE010000441.1:0-27271 GCA_030248225.1 Trileptium ribeirensis | reverse complement strand
TTTGTCCATGCGCTTCCTACCCAAAGCTTTAAACGACATGGTTATGGTATACAATGAATTAGCGTAAATATTTTGAAATTTGACTTACCTAATTTTCCCGCCTTTTTAAACTATGGTTCAATTAGGGGGTTGAGGCTATAGTGTAATGTACACGGTGTGGGCGACACCATTACTTGTGCTGAATAGTATAGCCTTCGGACTACCATGCGCTATGGTATAGTCGTGATCACACACTGACAAATCTTCCACATGGCGGGCGTTTTATGACGTAAACGCCGCATAAGCACTTACTAAATAAAATTTCTCGATTGACAGTTTAGCCGGACGCTCCGTTTGTCACGCAGAGCCTAGCTAAGCTCCCTGTTTGTCACATTAAGACTAGCTAAGCTATAAAAATGTACCGTAGTAGTCCAGCTACGCTATAGTTCACGCGAAATAGTTGAGTTAAACGTGTGACATAATTTAGCCCTGGCGCACGCATTTTATCGTAAATGGTACATTAATCTGACGACATGGCGTAGTCACTGGCATAAATTGTTCGATAAAGAGAGGCTTCATTCAAGCCTCACTTTTTGGTCAGTTGCCATCACCGATTTACACCAACGTTTCCGCCAGTTAAAACAGACTTATATGGATATTGAAAGTTAATGATATCTCGAGGGATTTGAGATGCGTCTCCAAGTACATGTGTTTGTGAACATTAGTTATGCAGAATACTGTACCTGATTGATCAAACATAAAAATCGTTAAGTGTAAAATGTTATGGTCGGTCTTCCTTTTCGCTTCAGCGGATAAAATTAGGCGCCTTAGTTTAGTCATTTTGGTACATATATTGCCGCCATGTCCTACCAGCTAATAATAATTAGTATAAATATGCACAGTTGGTTTTCTTGTACGTAATTTGACAATAAATAATTATAGTTCTATTTACAACTCTGGTCCAATATAAAATTTCAGTCAGATTAATTACAGTATTAAATTGACGATTTCAACTGCATTTATTGGGTTTAGAAATGATTTTAAAAAAGAAAATGTGTGCTCTTAAAACTTTAAAACACTGGACAATGAACAAATAGTAAACAAGGTTAAATACTGTAACTAGGCTATAAAGCGGTTGTTAAAATTGCAATGTTGTGTTAAAAATGTACTTTTGTAGCATCTCACTACGCTAGCGTATATAGCTTAGGTGAACGCGCTGTGATCGGGGCCTGTGGTATAATGGTAGCGCGCTAGTCTTGCAAGCCAGAGATCCGGGTTTGAATCCCGGCCGGTCCAATGAATGATCACTCGTGGATCTTTTCAATTGGTGAACCCGACGTGATCCCTGCACGGAGTTTCTTCACACAGCTAGAGCTCATGATGATCCGGCTGGTCAATTGAATGATCGCTCGTGGATCTTTTCAATTGGGGGTTCACCAATAATTGAAAAAGATCCACGAGTGATCATACATTGGACCAGCCGGGATTCGAACCCGGATCTCTGGCTTGCAAGACTAGCGCGCTACCATTACACCACAGGCCCCGATCACAGAGTGTTCAGCTACGCTATATATGCTAGCGTAGTGAGATGCCACATAACTGCCCTGCGGAGTCGAGGAGCGAGCGTGCGTTGAGCTCTAACTGTGTGAAGAAACTCCATTCAGGGGATCACATCGGGTTCACCAATTGAAAAGATCCACGAGTGATGATATATTGGACCAGCTGGGATTCGAACCCGGATCTCTGGCTTGTGGTTGCGAGTTCAAATCATGTCGGGTTCACCAATAATTGAAAAGATCCACGAGTGATCATACATTGGACCAGCCGGGATTCGGACCCGGATCTCTAGTTTGCAAGACTAGCGCACTACCATTACACCACAAGCCCCGATCACAGCGTGTTCAGCTACGCTATATATGCTAGCGTAGTGAGATGCTACATAACTGCCCTGCGGAGTCGCGAAGCGAGCGTGCGTTGAGCTCTAACTGTGTGAAGAAACTCCATGCAGGGGATCACGTCGGGTTCACCAATTGAAAAGATCCACGAGTGATGATATATTGGACCAGCCGGGATTCGAACCCGGATCTCTGGCTCGTGGTTGCGTGTTCAAATCATGTCGGGTTCACCAATAATTGAAAAGATCCATGAGTGATCATACATTGGACCAGCCGGGATTCGAACCCGGATCTCTAGCTTGCAAGACTAGCGCGCTACCATTACACCACAAGCCCCGATCACAGCGTGTTCAGCTACGCTATATATGCTAGCGTAGTGAGATGCTACATAACTGCCCTGCGGAGTCGCGGAGCGAGCGTGCGTTGAGCTCTGACTGTGTGAAGAAACTCCATGCAGGGGATCACATCGGGTTCACCAATTGAAAAGATCCACGAGTGATCATATATTGGACCAGCCGGGATACGAACCCGGATCTCTGGCTTGTGGTTGCGAGTTCAAATCATGTCGGGTTCACCAATAATTGAAAAGATCTACGAGTGATCATACATTGGACCAGCCGGGATTCGAACCCGGATCTCTAGCTTGCAAGACTAGCGCGCTACCATTACACCACAAGCCCCGATCACAGCGTGTTCAGCTACGCTATATATGCTAGCGTAGTGAGATGCTACATAACTGCCCTGCGGAGTCGCGGAGCGAGCGTGCGTTGAGCTCTAACTGTGTGAAGAAACTCCATGCAGGGGATCACGTCGGGTTCACCAATTGAAAAGATCCACGAGTGATCATATATTGGACCAGCCGGGATTCGAACTCGGATCTCTGGCTCGTGGTTGCGAGTTCAAATCATGTCGGGTTCACCAATAATTGAAAAGATCCACGAGTGATCATACATTGGACCAGCCGGGCTTCGAACCCGGATCTCTAGCTTGCAAGACTAGCGCACTACCATTACACCACAAGCCCCGATCACAGCGTGTTCAGCTACGCTATATATGCTAGCGTAGTGAGATGCTACATAACTGCCATGTGGAGTCGCGAAGCGAGCGTGCGTTGAGCTCTAACTGTGTGAAGAAACTCCATGCAGGGGATCACGTCGGGTTCACCAATTGAAAAGATCCACGAGTGATGATATATTGGACCAGCCGGGATTCGAACCCGGATCTCTGGCTCGTGGTTGCGAGTTCAAATCATGTCGGCTTCACCAATAATTGAAAAGATCCATGAGTGATCATACATTGGACCAGCCGGGATTCGAACCCGGATCTCTAGCTTGCAAGACTAGCGCGCTACCATTACACCACAAGCCCCGATCACAGCGTGTTCAGCTACGCTATATATGCTAGCGTAGTGAGATGCTACATAACTGCCCTGCGGAGTCGCGGAGCGAGCGTGCGTTGAGCTCTAACTGTGTGAAGAAACTCCATGCAGGGGATCACATCGGGTTCACCAATTGAAAAGATCCACGAGTGATCATATATTGGACCAGCCGGGATACGAACCCGGATCTCTGGCTTGTGGTTGCGAGTTCAAATCATGTCGGGTTCACCAATAATTGAAAAGATCTACGAGTGATCATACATTGGACCAGCCGGGATTCGAACCCGGATCTCTAGCTTGCAAGACTAGCGCGCTACCATTACACCACAAGCCCCGATCACAGCGTGTTCAGCTACGCTATATATGCTAGCGTAGTGAGATGCTACATAACTGCCCTGCGGAGTCGCGGAGCGAGCGTGCGTTGAGCTCTAACTGTGTGAAGAAACTCCATGCAGGGGATCACGTCGGGTTCACCAATTGAAAAGATCCACGAGTGATCATATATTGGACCAGCCGGGATTCGAACCCGGATCTCTGGCTCGTGGTTGCGAGTTCAAATCATGTCGGGTTCACCAATAATTGAAAAGATCCACGAGTGATCATACATTGGACCAGCCGGATTCGAACCCGGATCTCTAGCTTGCAAGACTAGCGCGCTACCATTACACCAAAAGCCCCGATCACAGCGTGTTCAGCTACGCTATATATGCTAGCGTAGTGAGATGCTACATAACTGGCCTGCGGAGTCGAGGAGCGAGCGTGCGTTGAGCTCTAACTGTGTGAAGAAACTCCATGCAGGGGATCACGTCGGGTTCACCAATTGAAAAGATCCACGAGTGATCATATATTGGACCAGCCGGGATTCGAACCCGGATCTCTGGCTTGTGGTTGCGAGTTCAAATCATGTCGGGTTCACCAATAATTGAAAAGATCCACGAGTGATCATACATTGGACCAGCCGGGATTCGAACCCGGATCTCTAGCTTGCAAGACTAGCGCGCTACCATTACACCACAAGCCCCGATCACAGCGTGTTTCAGCTACGCTATATATGCTAGCGTAGTGAGATGCTACATAACTGCCCTGCGGAGTCGAGGAGCGAGCGTGCGTTGAGCTCTAACTGTGTGAAGAAACTCCATGCAGGGCATCACGTCGGGTTCACCAATTGAAAAGATCCACGAGTGATCATATATTGGACCAGCCGGGATTCGAACCCGGATCTCTGGCTCGTGGTTGCGAGTTCAAATCATGTCGGGTTCACCAATAATTGAAAAGATCCATGAGTGATCATACATTGGACCAGCCGGGATTCGAACCCGGATCTCTAGCTTGCAAGACTAGCGCGCTACCATTACACCACAAGCCCCGATCACAGCGTGTTCAGCTACGCTATATATGCTAGCGTAGTGAGATGCTACATAACTGCCCTGCGGAGTCGCGGAGCGAGCGTGCGTTGAGCTCTAACTGTGTGAAGAAACTCCATGCAGGGGATCACATCGGGTTCACCAATTGAAAAGATCCACGAGTGATCATATATTGGACCAGCCGGGATACGAACCCGGATCTCTGGCTTGTGGTTGCGAGTTCAAATCATGTCGGGTTCACCAATAATTGAAAAGATCTACGAGTGATCATACATTGGACCAGCCGGGATTCGAACCCGGATCTCTAGCTTGCAAGACTAGCGCGCTACCATTACACCACAAGCCCCGATCACAGCGTGTTCAGCTACGCTATATATGCTAGCGTAGTGAGATGCTACATAACTGCCCTGCGGAGTCGCGGAGCGAGCGTGCGTTGAGCTCTAACTGTGTGAAGAAACTCCATGCAGGGGATCACGTCGGGTTCACCAATTGAAAAGATCCACGAGTGATCATATATTGGACCAGCCGGGATTCGAACCCGGATCTCTGGCTCGTGGTTGCGAGTTCAAATCATGTCGGGTTCACCAATAATTGAAAAGATCCACGAGTGATCATACATTGGACCAGCCGGGATTCGAACCCGGATCTCTAGCTTGCAAGACTAGCGCGCTACCATTACACCAAAAGCCCCGATCACAGCGTGTTCAGCTACGCTATATATGCTAGCGTAGTGAGATGCTACATAACTGGCCTGCGGAGTCGAGGAGCGAGCGTGCGTTGAGCTCTAACTGTGTGAAGAAACTCCATGCAGGGGATCACGTCGGGTTCACCAATTGAAAAGATCCACGAGTGATCATATATTGGACCAGCCGGGATTCGAACCCGGATCTCTGGCTTGTGGTTGCGAGTTCAAATCATGTCGGGTTCACCAATAATTGAAAAGATCCACGAGTGATCATACATTGGACCAGCCGGGATTCGAACCCGGATCTCTAGCTTGCAAGACTAGCGCGCTACCATTACACCACAAGCCCCGATCACAGCGTGTTCAGCTACGCTATATATGCTAGCGTAGTGAGATGCTACATAACTGCCCTGCGGAGTCGAGGAGCGAGCGTGCGTTGAGCTCTAACTGTGTGAAGAAACTCCATGCAGGGCATCACGTCGGGTTCACCAATTGAAAAGATCCACGAGTGATCATATATTGGACCAGCCGGGATTCGAACCCGGATCTCTGGCTTGCAAGACTAGGGCGTTACCATTACACCACAGGCCCCGATCACAGCGTGTTCAGCTACGCTATATATGCTAGCGTAGTGAGATGCTACACTTTCACAGTTAAACTTGCAATGTTCGTAGCTAAAATATGAAAAATACAAAAAAATGTAATAAAATTCATGAAAAACAAAATTCAAGTGATTTTCAAAAGTTTAATTTATGTGCTTAATCTTAAAAGTAATGAAATACAGTGGTATTATTTATACTAAAGCAAATCTGTTTGACCTTAGGATTTTCAGCGTTTTTTACTTCGCCAAAAGCTGACTAGCTATAACTGTTTCAGTTAGTCAACAACGGATGAAATAAATGTATAAAAATGTAAATAGCTTTCTTAAAGATTAAAAATACATTAATTTGGTCTTTTTCTAAAACTGTTTTAATTAAAAATTAGCCAATCGCATAACTAACCCTCTCATGCCCGTAAGGTCCAAATGGACCCAACGCACATTGCGACTCGTTGTGTTTACTGAGTTTGTCATATATTGTACGTTTGAACGTGCGTTGTTATTCGCTCGCATTGTGAGGTTCCTTAAGGAACCGAGCAACAGCTCTCAGATAGCTCAGTGGTTTGTGTACACAAGTTTCAACCGTACGTTTCGGGTTCAATCCCTGGCGCAGGCTTGAGTTTGTCAAACATTGCACGATACTCAAATTAATTCGGGCATGAAAGGGTTAATCATTCTTTATAAAAACTTAAATACATATAGGCATATTTGAAATAAGCAAATTTATAATTATTTTAGTTTACAGTAAGAATTTACTTATGGACATCTTAGTTGTGGTTATGCTTTTTAAAAGCTTTTCAAGCAGTTTAAGCCAGTGCAGTGAGTGCTATGCTTCCACCGTCTGGGCGCACATATAACGTGGAATCCTTCCTAATGGAGGCGCTGCTATACTCAGTATGCTCATTGAAGCAAAACTGCTTATATGATATCTTAAGCTGACAAAGTCTTTTACAGGCGTTTTTCTTTGTCCCTAACGTATTGTTATTATTATATAGAACTGCTTCGATAGAGCAGCGTTATTTGGTAGCTGATAATGTTTACAAAAGGGCCTCATGCTTCGATGCATTAGCATGTGCTTGTTATAATAGAGTTTTGTTTTACTGTCATGGTCTACTTATCATAATAATACAAATACTAGGAACTGGTATCTCATGTCGAGAATTTAACTTTATAAAAATTTACTCCAAACATCAACTCGCGAAGAAATACCACGCACTACGTCACAATAATTTGTCATTGATGTAAAATAGTAATGAAGACTAACGTGGTTAGCGAGAGATTAACCTGCTGTTTTTAAATATTTATATTTCGCAAATACTACATTAGTATTGGTTAGGAACGGTAAACCTAGTTAAGAGCAGTTACTTCACTTATTCAATAATCTTGACCATAATATAAATACATATATTTGTAGCTTTTCCCAGGAGGGTTCTTAAAACATTCAACTCCTTGTACGATAGTACTGTTGCATTCGCTGGAACATTCAGTAATTTGGTGATGAATATGAGTGTACAACGATCTGCAAGGCTTGAATCGGGAAAGTTCACACTTACCAATAGTTAATCAGTAAAGTAATTTAAATATGTTTATCAAACTTCTACTGATATTTCGTGTGTAATTTTTATATAGTGTATGTACATGATAACTAAATATTATATGGAAATATAATCTTATTCACGGAACAAGTCGGTATTCTATGAGATTGGACAAACTAGGCTTTATAAGTCCTAATAAGGCCTTCTTACATACATTCCACGACAGACCTTAGCTATCCGATTGAAAGAACATTGCTCACCATCCTCGTTTCCACTTATTTATTCTAAGTTAAACCCTGTTAATAAACATATTAAAAGCTAAATGTGTTCTTAGTGAACCATTCGTGGACTTTGATTTCAGCATTTGATCGACATTGTATGTCACTATGTTGTCTGAAAATCCGATCTCGGTAAAGTGTTTTTGGTCAAGAGCTTGCTTAGGGCTTCCGCAACAAAACGATACAAAACATAAATTTCGCAGTTCTTCAATATTATTTCTTCTGTTTTCTTATAAATTCCTGGTATAAGTAATATATACACATCTTATAAAGCGCTGTTCATCTAACTATACTCGTCGTGTATCGGACGATTATACGCGTGTTATCCACTCACTTTGCCAGGGGTCTTAAAGATCCTATAACAATAGTTCTCGAACAGTTAAATGGTTGTTGAGTCTAACTTTCACCCTAACCTTCCTGGTTCGATTGCTAACTGTGCCAGTCATTGTGTATTGTTGCGCCAATGCGGTACGTTGAGTTAGCTCAATCGGTACGGTATTACTCGCTTGATTTGGTAAGAACCGTAAACGAACTGGCCAAGACCTCAGACATGGATTAATGCCACGACTGGAACACTACGGCTCCGAAACAATGCTTAGACAATAGCTTATATCCAATTAAGTTTAGTTGTGGCAAAAACGGTCAAACCAACACTGAAGCGACTGTATCACGATGATCAAATTTCAGAATCCCGTCAGTTGATATCTGTCATATGTGCTTGAGGCACGAGAAGAGAAATTATTTATATTCATTATACCTTACTTCACTACAATTTATGCAAACTTTACTAGATCGGATTATTCGTATATACACAACTTTATTGTTTCAGCTTTAGCATATTTGCTATCATAACTAGTCGAAGAGACATTTTGTTTTCCCATGCATAGCTCGTTTTTGGCCCAATAGATTTTTATACAGTTCTATAGATTGATAAGATATCATTAAGTACAATCAAGTGTTAATTAAATTTTACAGAACAGTAGGAAACTCATCAGATTAAGCACTTGCACCCTTACGATATATCGCGTGATCGTGTGTTTTACCTGTTCCAGTAGGCATATTATGTGGTAACCTAGGAGGAATAAATGCTCCACCTCACGAATTGCCGGCTGAACAACCTATTCATCGCGAAGCGCAGGGGAGTCAAAATGCTCCCCAATGAAATACACCGGAATAACGAAAACTGCATCGTGACCTATGTAAAGGCTACTAGTGCTTAATCCGAATAGTGTCATATTATTCAGTAAAACTCATCAACTCTTGCTGAATGTATTTACTCTTTTCATTTTGGACCATGTCTGGAAGTTGCATTTCATGGCTATTATAGAAAAAAGCACACTTTTCCCTGCTTAAATTTTAAAAACCAGTGAAATATTTACACAAAACATGTATTACAGCTATTTGAAACTCTCAGTATGAGGCTCTTTATGAAACAATTTTTTAATTTTATATTTTCATAACATAACCTATGTTTAAATAAACGTAAATACTAATTTTATATTCCTGAATATCAATTATGTATATGCAGTTTTTGCCAAACTTCAAGTACTTCGTAAGTGCAATAAGGGTCTGCATCCGCTGTTACAAAAGGCAAATCAAACAACTGTGAATTATTTGGTCTCGTTCTGATAGGTTTAGCCAGAATTTTCACAACGAATGCACACTTTTTTCACCTATGCCACAACACGCGATTGCTTACTGTATTTATGGCAAGTCGATACTTAAATTATTGTCTACTCTCGGTGTTGCTACAGATGTTGTTCCCCAATGTATCCTTCATCAAATTTTCCTACAACGCAAATTCAGAACTTATCACTAGTGAAAATTCAAGATTAACAAACGAAATTGAAACCACCGTCACTGCAGTTAGAAACACTAACAAAAATAATTATAGTTTCAATTTGTCACAAAATTCTTCAATTATTGACAATCGAAATGTTCATTTCAACGTATCACAACAGGATGCTTGGAATCAGACTGGATCACCTCAGACAAGACGTACCGTTCATTACGGACGAGCATGGACCGAAATGACTGCTAACCTATCTCTAAACAGTAATAAACTCGCGGATTTTCATGGGAACCCAGAAAACGTCGCTATAAAATACAATACTGACATGAATAAATTAGCCAAAGCTCAAACAAAAAATATTAATAGCAAATATTTTGAGCTTAACAAAGAGCCACAGCGACTTTTGGCTTCGAAATATAGAAATTATTTTCCAATCGCTCAACGAACCGTGGCAGTATCCCAAAGTTCTTATTCGAGGTTCCAAAGTGATCAAAACGCCATAGCTGGCTGCCAACTTGACGCGAAAAGAACTGAAGAAAATCCTTCTCAAAGTAATTGTACTACGTCCAACCAACTATTTGGAAACAGGAGTGAAGCCCATTCACTCAATAGCAGCAAGCCATCATCACACAATAACACCAACAAGCTTGCGCAAGCATGGATTGCTACGACAAGGCGACAGCTCAACGGACCTAGATCGTCAATACCGGGCAATCAATCAATAGCTAACAGTTTACCAAAGAACATTAATAGCGGAACTTTAGCAAAAATGCCAGCTAATAAACCGCCTTCAATTGAATCTAAACAGCCAGATATCAATACCAATCGTGATCCACAATTTTTGTCGGCGGACGCTAAGACTGCGACTCTGGGCAGCCCGCGAAATGTTTCCAAGATCAGCGACCGTTTACGGCGCATATTCACTGCGATAATAAACGAATCCTCAGAATTGGCACGCATAGCTACTCTGCACCCACAGTCTAACCGTCCAACTCAAGGAACGAATGATGCTCTACGCGAAAAAGTTTCACCTGCAGTTATTGCAAATACTTCAATGATATCGAAAACGCAAAATCATACCAAATTTACCACCGCCAACTCACCACAACAACTAACTTTCGTCAAACGAATAGACTCAATATTAAAACAAATTGTCAATTTTCATTATTCGGTACTGGATCTCAAAGCTAAGACAAATGCCGAAATACGAATAATTAATCCTTTTCCGTTTGAATATCTAATCATTCCAATGATTTTAGAAAATCGCACTTGCAACGAAGTTTGGCCGGAAATAAGAGCCGTGGCGTTTGTTCATTCGGCCCCTAGTCATATTGCAGCCCGAATGTATGTTCGGCGGACATGGGGATCCGGCCGGTGGTATTTACTAACACGGATGAGGGTGTTTTTTGTTTTCGGAGGAAATTTGAAAACCAGAAGGCAACAGCAGAGAATCGAACGTGAAGCAAGTCTCTATGGAGATATTATACAGGTTAGTTGATTTTAACAATTTATTTTGCATATCCGATAAAATTTATCTGAACACAAATTTGACGCAAACACACCTTTTGAATCGCCCTGCTTCAAGCAAACTATAACATTAAGTTGTTGGGTGTTTGTTTGACATCTGTGTCGCATGCTAACTGCACCTGTTCAACTAGAATCTGACCCAGTATTCCGAATTGCAAATTTTCCGATGCGCCACCAAACCAAAACGCAAGCTGGCGTGGAAATTTCTCAGCCCGCTGTACCTCGCCAAGCTCTTGGGGATGATGTAATGGCAACATTAATGCAATAAAACTAAAAGCGTTGAGAAAGAATATCCGCTTTGTTTACATATTAGAGAAAGATTAGCCTCCCAGAAATATATCAGCAATAAGATATAGCATACGATTAACATGTCCTGTTAGTGCAACAAATAAATGTATAATAGACCACACCACAACAAGTCCTAAATGTATGAAATACAGTGCATAATTTTACATACAATATTCTCGCAAAAAATGTATTTTATACAAAACATATAATGATCCTTAGCCCCCGTGAAACACTTCACAGAGATTTCCGAGTTGATACTATCATTTATTAGACTTTTCAAAAGTATTCAAAAGTATTCAAACTTGTCGAAGAGATCCGCGAACGGTCGCAGATGTCTGCGACATATTTGAGTACTTCTGAAAACTTGCTAAGACTTTGTTGGATTTTAAAATTAAAATAATAATATGCCAAAAATAATAACCATGGGCATATATACGAGATATATCAAAGATTTATAGTATTTTGTGACATCAAGGAGATTAACCAGAGTTGGGTCCTTATTAATGTATCTAGCTATGTATAAACGTTCAAAATTGCGACGCTGAGAAAATAGCAGGTCATTGGCCGCTCATCGTGCAATGAACGGCAAAGTATCTAAAAATTCGATAAGGAGGAGTCAAAACCAAAAGTATTAAAATTAAAGGGGAGAAGAAAGAGCTACTTAATATATGCCATAGTAGTTATAGAGCAATACACATAGTAATGGTCGGAGGAAAATAATCGAAAACAACAAACTTGCAAAACTACAGTTTATGCGTATTCGGAGTAGCGAATGGGGATTTGACGGCCCGTATCCGGTTAACGCTTAAAATATCGAAACTGTATACCTTTCGGTACAGAATTTCACAATCTTTCGACTAATCCCAGTTTAGACGATATCGGTAGAAGGTTCATTGAGTTAGTTCAGAGTAAAGGTTACAAATTGAACAAAACAACCTTTACCTAAGTTAAGTTTGGCTGTTTGCGTTATTTTAATAATGATCTACATATAGTAGTAGAAATAGAAGGTGAGTCTGTGGGTCATAAGTCGAGTGGGTCGCGTTTTTGGTGGGTCACCGCAGGTCAAGGGTCAGACACAGTGGGTCGTGAGTCATATTGCCATGAGTCAACTCATGCGAAACAATATTCTAGGTTGTGATTCGTCTCGTAGACTTTCTGGATTTTTGAAATTGCATTAAAGCATAACCAATTCAGCGTAACCTTAGTATTGGTGTTCATTTTAGCAATATGAATAACATTAGTAAAGATAATAAAATAACATGACCTGGGTTGAAAACAACTTCTTGGTTACAATTCATGAGTTGCTGACGTTATATTATTTTGCTTATCTTTAACAACTCGTACCTTTTTCTATAATGTAATGCATCATTTACGATAAGATGCCCGCCCCAGGGCCAAATTATTATATCCCTCCAACTCAACTAGTCCGGCTAAACTATAGCTTAGCAGGACTACTATGGTACATTTTGATAGCTTAGCTAGTCTTAATGTGACGAACATAGAGCTTAGCTAGGCTCTGTGTGATAAACGAGTGTCCGGCCCAATTGAGAAATTATATATAGCGTTGCGCTTAGTGTAATAGCATTTTGTTTCTTTTCAGCATTTCACACTCATTCTAACTTACATATTTGTTTTTAATACAAACAGTTAACGTTTTAAGCGGTATGCCGCCTTTGGGGTATTATTTGGATACTTATAGTAAAGTGTAATGTTCGCGGACAGAATAGTCTTTGGCTAAAGTTATAGCGGCTCAGCTTAACGCCGCGTGACAACAACACAGCCCGGCTCGACAGTTGATGACAAACGCACAACCTAGATAGGCTATTCAAAATTTTAATAGTCGAGCTGGACTGTCTGCGTGACATAGTAGCTAACCCATTTGAAGATGTGACATAATTAGGACCATGCGCACGCATTTTATCGTAAATGATGCATAAAGAGGTTATTGCTGATTCGATAATTCAAACGAATGCCACATCTTGCAGTAAACTAAAAATTCAGCTTAACTTTAGAAGTGTTGTGGTCCGATAAATTGGTTCGTGGATTTCGCTACGGTAATACGGCTCTCTACATGGCCAAAATTTTACCTTGGGACTTCGAGTATGGAGCCCCGAGCTCTAGCCTACGGGGAGCCCGAAATACCTGGGGAATTTTTCTTAGGCTAGCTGGAGAAAGCCGTGCCCACAGATTAACCGTTGGTTTTATAATTGCATTTTTTCGTGTTTTTCATTCTTGTGTTTTTGCTGCATATTTATTATTTAATACACATTCAGAGGCCGCCTTCATTTAGCATAGTATTTTGTCATCATAAATAGTCGAGATATAAGCGGGTCATATGAATTTGAATGACATGCAGATTCAAACACAAAATTTTCAAAGCAACGCGAAATTTGAAATAAATACTTCTAGCACCTGGTCTTTTATACTGTAGCTGATTACTTAAATATTTTAACTTTATATCTATGGGATCGGCCAATAAGTGATAAATGCAGCCATAGTCAGTTAACGAGTGTTGTTTACAACCTGATTCACCTGACACCACGGTTGTGGGGTGCCACCATATGTATCATCTTTCTTCAACTGTATCTGCCTGCGGCGGCTGCAGCAATAATGCAGATTGCATTATTTAGATAACGTGGATACGTTGTGTCTGAAATGCGGTTTGTATTCATTGATAACCTATCGTTTCCACGTTTCCGCCGCTCGACGTCTTGGCCAAAACCAATCTGCTGAGAGAGTTGCGGTGATCAGACAGTGTGGACTCTTTCATACGCAATGTGTGGCCGAGAAGGTGCAATCGATCTTGTTGCATTAGCCGGTCGATTATTGTTTTGTGCCACAACTGTAGCCACTGATTTCAGGGTTGGGAATTCGATCGTCTAAGCTTGAGATTCAGGAGTCAGGGAACCTTGAAACACCCTGGATTTTACTACGACATAAGTGTTTAAATAATACCTTGAGCTTCTGTAGATCAGTAAATTTCGTGGACCATGCGCCGCTGACTTAGATTAAAATAGGATGAATAACCGGATTGTAAATGTGCGTCTTTATGAACGTTCAGATTGTTGTTGAGTTCCAAATACGTCTCATTCCACTGAAAGAATCTCTGGCACGCGTGATTCTTTCGTGAGTCCTGTAAGTATGTATGTCGCCCTCATTAAGGAGTGACAAAGTAGCCAGGGGCATCGCCAAGGGGGGGCCCACGGAGGGCCGTGCCCCCGAGTTTGGCTCTGTGCCCCCAGTTCGAATTTACACCTAACTTGTGCCCCTTCAAAAAGCCTTGGTGCCCCCTCAGTTCGGATTGTGTGCCCTCCAGAAAGCCTTGGTGCCCCCAGTTTGGATTTTCGGTCTGCGCCCCTGGAAGTAGCTGATCATACCTATCATTTTAGATTGTCCTCGAGTTCCATATCGTGATGTTATATTTTAGTTTTGCAAGTTTTATTGTTTGTGGTACTGTCGTATGCACAATTTCATGCCGTCGAAGACAGTACGGCACGCGTCGTCTATCCATGGAGCGGTAGCAAAAATTTGTGTTGACGTTTTAATTGGCAGAGAGGTATCCGGATAGATTCTACGTGGATTTCTAGCGCCAAACATGCTGAAAAAACAACAGCCGTTGACTTTTTATCGTGCTATCAAGCACTATCCCATCGTTCGAGTTTTGATAACCCAAAAGGCCAGCCTTTCGCATTAATGCTTACTACGGGCTATTCCTGGCATGTTCTGGGTGAGCATGGGAGTATTCAAACCAGCCTGTTGTTTTACAATCCCAACCACCACAGCTGATGCCATTTTCAAGATTATAGCAATGAACGATACAAAATTTACTGTATTTTTCCGCCTTATGGTAGCTAATATATCAATATATTAAAATCTGAATTCTATCAATCCGAAGAGTATCACCAAAAGAGTTGATCTTTGAATACTACCCCAATCATTGTAAATTTGGATAAACATATGTTGATTTGTTTTTATGTCTAACATAAGTGTCCAAGGTCCGTTGGCACAGAGGGTAGATTGTTCGGCAATGGACTTCGGGAGGAGTGGTGAGTTATCCAATTGTGAGGAACTCGATTTTTCAAAATTTCATTAAAACTTTATTCGGTTTTTGTTAATTTGCTCTAATTTTTGCTAATTTGTACCAATTTTTGTCAAATTATCCCCAATTTCTGTTAATTTTCTCACAATTTTCCGGAAGGGTTGGTGGGGTTGGAGACGTTCTGAGCCTTCAGTGGGGTGAGCGGAAATATGGCTCAAGGGGATGCCGCTCAATAGACACATATAGATATATAACTGTTTTTTCAGGCTAATTTCACTGAACACTACCGAAATCTAAGCTACAAAGCAATGACGTGGCTCCGATGGTCGGCCCAATTTTGTCCAAACGTTTCCTTCGTCATCAAGTCTGATGACGACGTATATTTTGACCCGTTCACTTTTCTGTCGCACCTCGAGTCACTGGTACACTACAACGCTACCCCGTCGCAACGAACAATATTTTGTTTGCTCTATCAGTCGGGCGAGGTTGTTCGCTACAAATCGAAATGGCGTGTAACGAAAGAAGAGTTTGCAGGTAAAAATTACGGCCCTCATTGCCCAGGTATCCTGTACGCGATAACTGGTGACCTGACCAAAGTGCTTTATGAACAAGCAAGGCGGACAAAGTTTTTCTGGATTGACGATGTATATCTCACAGGGGTAGTCGCTGGCAAAATACCAGGTATTCACCGCGTCAAACTCAACGGATTATACGGAATGTTGGCGAAGGAATTTAAACAAAGACTAAGAATGGGACGCCTTGCCGTAGGTCATGCGACAAATCTTCTAAATCGATATAAGCTATGGAGACAATTTTTGTTTTTAACAAATATTAACTATTAACGTGGAAAAGCGGCCAGAATAATCTGTTGCCTACTATAAAATGTGCACATGTAGCTATTGCCTTGTCAATTGGAGTTTCATCATTTTGCAATTCCTGCAGGTGCACCAAATCAGAGTTCATATACTAAAAATATTTCCATCACAGAAAAAAGCGCTGTTGGTTAATGATTTAACCATTTGTCCGATTCCAGAAATAGACAAAATTTGTGGTTCTGCGTTTGTGGCCATTTATATTTAGGCAAAATTCTTCAATGACTATGTGTGAGACGTCACTAAGAATCGTATCACGTCATCTATAATTAATTTATAAATTAGAAACTTTGAATATTAGAACTTTAATCATTTTGGAGAGACAAAACAGCAGCTATTTACATTTTGTTTTTCAAAAATAAATTCGAAGAAATAATAAAGCAGTTGATTTTATAAAATACATAGTTTCAGATCCCTTAATCCACCGATTACGTGGCTAAAGTAACCATGAAGAGGCGTAAGTCAACTGATGCCACTGCTGGAATTCAATAATACTATTATGTAAGGGTACGTAACCAATACGTGATAGCTGAGCCAACAGCCGGCATTTTCTTAAATCCGGCTGTACTGAAATAATATTATTCAGGTTGTTTTGGTAGTTTCATTATCATGTGCTTTTTCTAATAATATTTGCAATTATTTCTGCTGGATCCAAATGAAGAGGCGATATGTATCTTTCGGGAATCGGGTGCAATAGCAGAATAGCTGATGATCAAATTGCTTGCTCCTGCAAATGAAAACGTCATAAGTGCCCTTAGGAGCAGGGGTTACAACCTGAGTGTCGAAATGCCTCACGCCCAAACTATATTTCCTTGAAGGGTGAGCACCTTCTCCACCCCACCCCCACCTAGCAGAAAATGTTGGAAAATTCGGAAAAACTGTATAAATTTTGGCTGGCATTGGCATAAAAGCTGGCATAGCAAAATTAGGCGATAATTAGCTAAATCAGGGAAACATTATTAGTTTCAAAAAATTCAAAAATTAACTCTATTGCGGACATCATTCTACCCAGAACTATACCCTGCTTGAGCTGACAGTCAATGAATATTTACGGAAAACGTCTACGGTTTTATTTAACTTTAAACAGATAAATAACGTTTCCCGTTTCCCAAAATTTATCAAGTTTTAAAATTCCCAGCATTTTCCAAACGGAAAATTTTCAAATTTTCCCTTTTCCCAACTTTCCAATTTCCTAAAATTCTCCCATTTCCCAAATATCCCGTTTTCCAACTTTCCAGTGCGTGTCTACTTTAGCAAGCACACATATAAACAAAAAATAATTTCACGCTGCAAACGGTAAGTCCCTAAAGGTGACGTGGGGCAGCCAACTACAACAACACTATATCGCTTGGGCTGTAGTGATTCCCTTCAAAACCAGTTTTGATTTCAAAAATTTATGTATATCCTTTAAATTATTCGTATCAACAAAACACGAGTTAAAATGGTTGAGCTGAAATAGCAGATTAGTTTTGTGCATCGCGTGACCTAATGCTATACTAACATGTGATGGTACTGTGTCGCTATCCGTAGCAGGAAAGACTGCTAATGTGGTAGTTCCTGCCATAGTTCGTAAATACTATTCACTTCAGGGATGGAGAAGTCAAATTTATGTTTTTCCAAATTAATGTTTGGTGTTTCCTAGGCTAAACCCAAGTGTAATTAATCTGGTTTCTAAATTAATATGTCAAGTGCCCAAAAGCCCACAAACGTTTTACACAAAATGGTTGGTATGATGTAGATGCGAACATGACAAATGATTAGATCGCTATGTTCGCGATGATTTCTATCAACATGGCGCAACTCCCGCAAGCGCTAGGGGCCACAATATAAAAAATGCCCCTGAAATTATATATATATTTGTTCATGAAATTTGTGATTTATAAATTTAAAACTTTTTCTTCTTTGCACTTGTTCGAAAAAGCAATAGAAAGAAAAAGGATATGTGGTGTTGATATATAAGAAGAAGGATGGAGTAGCCTTGCTTTTAACGATTATTAGTGTACCGGTGTGTTTCAAACACTTTAGAATACAAACCGAAAGATAATTTTGGAACCTAGAAATCGTCATCAAGCGCAAGCTAAACACAACCGCTTTGTTTGGTTGTTTTCGAACGAGTTATTTAGTCATGGTAGGACGAAACCACTGATCATAAATGTCTACAATTTCTATTTTGTCTGCAATATTTGTTTCAAATGACTTTGTAAAATTTCTAAGGAAACAATAATTTAATATTGTTGGTTATGATTTTTATAAAGAATATTTTTGTGCAGCAAGAAGCTTACAACAAAATGGTGGCCGACATGCAAGCAAAAGAAAACGAAGCGTCAAGTGGAAACGTTATGGAGCGAAAGAAGCGAAGTAAGTGTTACTTTGAGATAACATCAGAGGTGTAGGCAGGGGCGCAGCGAGATACGTGGCGATCCGCCCCCACTGCATGATAAGGGAAGACTGCCCTCGTAATTTTGCTGAAGTATCTCCTCAATTTTGAGTTAGGTCCCTCGGGTACGAAAAGTGTGCTGCTCCCCTGGGTGTATACTACGCAAAGGACAAGTGAGCAGATAGCCCTGCTCTTGCCAACCTGACAGGCGTAATATTATGTACGTGTTGATAAGGGGTGGTAGGGTAAGATTACCCCCTCTGATAAGGATCGCCCGACGAGCGCTGTAGGTTCATGGGAAAGTTTAGCACAAATTAGCAACAATATTTGAAATATTGGCAAAATTTGGGGTAGATTTGGCAAAAATGCCGGAGGAGTGGTCTACCGCCTCGAGGACACCCGCCCTCATTGTCTACTCCGCAAAGATACAGTAGCTAGATGACGATGTTGAGAGGTCGACGACATAAATCAGTATTTATAAGTCTCAGAGATACACTAGCTAGATGATGCTGACATTTGGACAGCTCGTCGACGTAGAGCAATGTTTATCAGTCTCAAAGATACACTAACTAGATAATGATGATTACTTTGAGAGTTCCTCGACGTAGAGCAATGTTTCTAAACCTCAAAGATACACTAGCTAGAAGTTGATGACGTTGAGAGCTCGTTAACATCGAGAGAGCAACGTTTCTAAGTCTCAGAGATACATTAGCTAGGTGATGCTGATTATGTTGAGAGCTCGTCGACATAGAACAATGGTTCTAAGTCTAAAGTATACACTAGCTTGATGATGATTATTATTCTGGGAGCTCGTTGACGTAGAGAAGTGTTTCTAAGTCTCAAAGATGCAACAGCTAGAAGATGATGATTATGTTGAGAGCTCCTCGACGGCAATTCGAGAAGGCGTTGTTTGTTCAGGGAAGTGTGTCACCGAGTGCACTCGTAAATTTTAATGTTGTATCGGTCAACTATGTACCACGACGATTGTAGCTTAGGAATAAAGAAGTCGTAGCAACATTCAAGTGCAGAATTATTGTGGATCATATATTAGTTTTGGAAGACAACAAATAAAATTTATGCTGTGAGTGAATGAGCTAGCTGATATAAATTCAAAATCTTAACATTATTAACCACAGATGAGCCGAGATCAATTACATTTAAGCTGTTAAGGCACGGTAGAATACTATTTTATGTGATGGTATTGAACAACTAACATATTCAAACTGTTTATTCTTGCGCCATATTTATTCGGTATGTATCTGCGGGAGACTCTCTGGTCTGTTCCCTTTCGATGCCAACTTCTCAATTTTGAAAATACATCCCTCGACTTAGGTCAGATTACATTTATTTGAATAGATGTACCACTATTTCAGCATCATTCGGTGTAATAGCTTGGGGTTTGTTACTTTGTTTGAAACAATTACTAGCAATACTTATCTAGGTGACTCTCGGTATTACAATAATTGTTCTAGCTACAACGCAATCATGTGAAACGTTTCAAGACACCGACATGATTGGCGGTGATATTGGGCTTTTGTCAAATATTCAAAGCTCAGACGAATGTTGCAGCAAGTGTTGGCAGAACATCGACTGCTCAGCATGGACTTATATAACCAGCAACGCAGCTAACAAAACTGCGGAACGATGTTGGCTAAAAAATAGTACAAACCTTGAGAAGAGACCGTACGTTGGAATTATTAGCGGTACACGACGTAAGTAGCATAAATTTTTTTGTAGAAAAAGTAGAGCAGAAAAAATATAACAAGCAAGGCAGCTAACAAAACTGCGGAACGATGTTGGCTAAAAAATAGTACAAACCTTGAGAAGAGACCGTACGTTGGAATTATTAGCGGTACACGACGTAAGTAGCATAATTTTTTTTGTAGAAAAAGTCGAGCAGAAAAAATATAACAAGCAACGCAGCTAACAAAACTGCGGAACGATGTTGGCTAAAAATAGTACAAACCTTGAGAAAAGACCGTACGTTGGAATTATTAGCGGTACACGACGTAAGTAGCATCATTGTTTGTAGAAAATGTCGAGCAGAAAAAATATAACAAGCAACGCAGCTAACACAACTGCGGAACGATGTTGGCTAAAAAATAGTACAAACCTTGAGAAGAGACCGTACGTTGGAATTATTAGCGGTACACGACGTAAGTAGCATAATTTTTTTGTAGAAAAAGTCGAGCAGAAAAAATATAACAAGCAACGCAGCTAACAAAACTGCGGAACGATGTTGGCTAAAAATAGTACAAACCTTGAGAAAAGACCGTACGTTGGAATTATTAGCGGTACACGACGTAAGTAGCATAATTTTTTTGTAGAAAAAGTCGAGCAGAAAAACTATAACAAGCAACGCAGCTAACAAAACTGCGGAACGATGTTGGCTAAAAATAGTACAAATCTTGAGAAAAGACCGTACTTTGGAATTATTAGCGGTACACAACGTAAGTAGCATAATTTTTTGTAGAAAAAGTCGAGCAGAAAAAACTTGTAGTAGAAGAGTAGTAGAACAAGCCACTCGGTCATACTTATGTGCTTTACCTTACACTATATTGATGTGGTGGTTTTTTCGGTCTATTTTCAAAAACGTGATAGGGTGACTGCCTAACCTGCGTTGAATGATTGTAGGGTACACTAATAGTTTGTTTGGTAGGTACCAGCAGCTATCATATCGTCAATTACCAATAAAGATTAAAGCTCACCAGTATCTCATTTTTTTGCTATAAATTATTGATAATGAGCGACCAGATACCCGCAACCTCCAGAAAATAATCCAATGATAATTGAGAATATGCTGTGAAACGATGCAAATGTATTGCGTGGAAAAGTTTGATATCATCATTTATCACTAGGTGGCTTTTGCTCATACATGGTGTTATAGCGGAGAGTGTGAGATCATTCCTCTAAGGCTCTGGGATAGCGCAAGGTAGCCCGATACCTCTGAAGTTCCGCGCCTTCACCTTCCGCCGAAGAAGGTGCGGAAAAATTTAGCAAAGCTTGGCAAAAATCGAGGCAAAATTGTCAAAAATCAGGAGATAATTGGCAAAAATAAAACATAAGACCATAAAATATCGAAAAGTTTATTCGAGAAAGTCGAAGAAGCATGTTTATGTTGTATGTAATCGGTTTGATATTTTGTGAAACGGGTAAACCAATTTGGTTCAAATTATCACAAATTTATAAAGATCTCATTGAGTGTATGTACATAATTCAAACTAAATAAATTAAATCAATAGCTCTTTAATATTTAATGAATACGGAAAATCAAAACTGTAATTTTTTACTTAAAATGAAAACATATCGTTAACGTGTAGCGCTTTGGTTTGAAAATTTGTACCGACTTAGCTCAAATATTCACAGCATGTATATATATCGCCTCACTTAGCATACGTTTAGTAGAATATCTTACTCTAATATAGCTTTAAAATTTTAAAATAGAAGTCAAAACCGACATCTTTAGTCTAAAAAAGACATAAAAAATTAGTATATATTTTTTGCATTCTTATATTGGATAGATTAAAGTATCTGAAATTTTGGCAGTTCATATATTTATTCACACTGTATTAGTAGGTTTTTGTGACATATTAGAGCCGGAAATCTACTGTTTTAGAGTACGAAATGCTGGAATTTAGCGGTTATAGGTTATCCGTTCGTAATGGCTGTTCAGATTCGGCTTAGTTTCGTTGTAACTAGTAATTCAAAACACTGGGCTTAGATATAAAATTGCGAGACTGATTTATTTACCTTTATACTCTCGTGACATACAGCTATCGAGAATGTCAATAAGTAAGAAAACAGTTTCAGTTTCCGTCTTAAAAAATTAGCATTTTATCTCATACATATATGTGTACAATGTCGTACATCAGTTGTGTGGTATGCTTTGCATACACAGATTAAGTGCGACAGTTCATAGATTTCTCATGTCTAGATATCAAACAATTTTGTATGGAATTTGACTCAATATTTTCCCTTTTGCCTGGATTTCAGTCTGGATTAAAAATACATTTGTAGTTTGATTGAAATTTATTACCATATTGTATTAAATATACGGTATAATGTAAAAATGTTCACATATATTTGTATCAAATACTATGCATGCAGTCTATGAATTTGAATATATATTGTATGAAACGCAATATATACAATGTATAAATTTTAATATATATTTGTATGAAAAATAACACATGTATTGTATGAATTTTTATATATATTTGTATGAAATTAAATATATTTAATGTATGAATTTTCATACATTTTCGTATTAAATATGATATATCTAATGTATGCATTTTCATAAATATTGGGGATGAAATAAGATATTAAGATAATAAGGTACAGCTAATGTATGAATGCTTGTCTGTAATTGCATTTTTTGTACTAATTTTCAATTTTAGGATATATTTCCTCTATATAGTTTCAAAAAATTATGTCTTACAATAAATACATTTGTTATCTGTAAATAATTACATACTGATTATGTGCAAATAATCATACATTTTTGTATGTAATTTCATACAAATCATCTAACACTATATGCAACATATGTTGTATGTAATTTCATACAAAGTAACGCGTAACAAGTTATTAAATTCTTATGTGTAAATTCATAGAAAGGATATATAAATAATCATATATACTCTGTGTTACAATTAACACAAATTATGTAAAATGTGACATACCTGTATTATGGTCAATCTCTTACAACTTATGTTAACATAATCATACATTATAATCAAATTGGTGCACACTTGATGTAGGATTTGTTCGCCATATAATTGTCCGTATTTGTGTTAATTTCTATACAAATTGTAGCGAAATAACGTCATGCAAGAATTGTATGAAATTATCATCATAAATATTCTAAGCGAGTGTTTTTGGTTCATCTTCAATACTTCCAAGAGTTGATGATAATTTTGCCAAAGAGTATTTTGCTCTTCTCATAGCGCTATGTGGTGTTAAGCTTCGCAATGTGCTTGATACGTTTTATTGGGAATAATATCAGTGTATTTCGGTGTGGGTACAATATCCCTACATGAAATGCTGGGAGGGCCAAAACTACTCTCCCTAAAAATCTTGGCAGGACATTCGCCCGCCCTAGAAATAGAGTTTGGAACACATATGTTCTCCACCTATTAAATTTAGAATGCTTTCGCGAAACGTAACACCGCGCACCTTTAGTCGAACAGTGCTAAAGGTGAAAGTGTCAAACTCTTCAGTAAAATATCATACACTGTTGTTACACCTCTATGTGGCCAGATATACAATCAGTATAAATTGCTATTACAGCTGAAGACTGCTATGCAAACGGTTCCGTGAAATCACATTGTAGTAATAGCAGTGCATACGAAAGTACCCAATCCGTAAGTCGGCGTGGGTTCACTTGTCGCAATTGGATAACGATGCCTTTATATTCTGTTCAACCGCACCTTTAGTCGAACAATGCATAAGGTGAAAGTGTCATACTCTTCAGTAAAATATCATACACTGTTGGTACACCTCTATGTGGCCAGATATAGAATCAGTATAAATTGCTATTACAGCTGAAGACTGCTATGCAAACGGTTGCGTGAAAGCAGACTGTGCGAACAGCAGCGCATACGAAGGTACAAAATCCGTAAGTCGGCGTGGGTTCACTTGTCGCAATTGGATAACGATGCCTTTATATTCTGATCAACCGAACAACTACTGCCGAAATCCTACTAACTACGAATATGGAGCGTGGTGTTACGTTGGAACACACACCAATTCTTACCAAGCATGCTTTGATATTTGCGGTACGGGCATTACAAATTTCAAAAACGTTTCAACATGATATGTTTTGCATCATGTGTAAACACACGTTAGGTGCTTACACCTGGGTTGTTCTTTTGTCAAGACAGGTCACGATCGTAATAAGCGATGAACGCGAACATATCACGATTATACCTTATGTACATGCACACGATTTGCGATATATCAACGCTTATTAGGTTCTGTTCGAGGTAATTATGTTACGATTTAGCATCGCATTTTGCTGACTGCCTACAAGTGGAAACGCGATTACCAATCGCGTTTTTTCTCGCGTCCTATAATATACAAATAGACCTCGAACCATGCTGTCTGAATCAGAATTTGATTCGATAAACGCAGACAAATGTGCGCGAACGTAAATTCTATCCGTACATCCCAGAGCCGATGTTTGCGTCACTAAAACGCAAATACAAATGGCAAAAATGTGAACGCGAATCTTTGCGCCAATCTATTTCACTAAAAACAACCTTGGGGTACGCACGGTGCAAATTGGGAAATCAAGATTCAGTTGTTTCAATAAAATTTTTGCTCCTCGAGATTGAGTTGTTTCAATAAAATTTTGCTATACAAGATTCAGCCGTTTTAATAAAATTTTTTCAAAGCCAGATTCGGTCGTTTCAATAACATTTTTGCAAATCAAGATTTAGCAGTTTCAATTAAATTTTTGCAAATGAGATTCAGTCGTTTCAAAAAAATTTCTACAAAACAAGATTCAGTCGTTTCAATAAAATTGTAGCTAATCAAGATTCTGTCGTTTCATTAAAATTTTTGTAACACAAGATTTAGTCGCTTCAATAAATTCTTTAAAAATTAAGATTCAGTCGTTTCAATAAAATGTTTGCAAAACAAGATTCAGTCGTTTCGATAAAATTTTTTGCAAATCAAGATTGAGTCGTTTTAATAAAATTTTTGCATGTCGTTTCATTAAAAGATCTGTAAAACAAGATTCAGTCGCTTCAATAAATTTTTTCCAAATTAAGATTCAGTGGTTTCAGTAAAACGTTTGCAAATAAAAGGTTCTTGCTTCAAAATATTTTTTTTGCAAAAAAATTCAGTAGTTTCAATGAAATTTTTGCAAAATAAGACTCAGTCCTTTCAATATAATTTTTGCAAATCAAGATTCAGTCGTTTAAATAAAATTTTTGGCAAATAAAGAGCAGAGTCAGTGGTTTCAATAAAATTTTTGCAAATCAAGATTCAGTCGTTTCAATAAAATTTTTGCAAATCAAGATTCAGCCGTTTCAATAAAATTTTTGCAAATCAAGATTCAGTCGTTTCAATAAAATTTCTGCAAATCAAGATTCAGTCGTTTCAATAAAATTTTTGCAAATCAAGATTCAGTCGTTTCAATAAAATTTTTGCAAATCAAGATTCAGTCGTTTCAATAAAATTTTTGCAAATGAAGATTCAGTCGTTTCAATAAAATTTTTGCAAATCAAGATTCAGTCGTTTCAATAAAATTATTGTAAATGAAAATTCAATCGTTTCAATAAAATTTTTGCCAATCAAAATTCAACGTTTCAATAAAATGTTTGCAAACCAAGATTCGGTCGCTTCAATAAAATTTTTGCGCCTCGAGATTCAGTCGCCTCAATAAAATTTTTGCAAATAAAGATCGAGTCTTTTCAATAAAATGTTTGTAAATTAAGATTCGTTCGCTTCAATAAAATTTATGCAAATCAAGATTGAGTCGTTTCAATAATATGTTTGCAAATCAAGATTCAGCTTTTTCAATAAAATTTTTGTAAACCAAGATTCAGTCGCTTGAATAAAATGTTTGCAAATCAAGATTCGGTAGCTTCAATAAAATTTTTGCACCTCGAGATTCAGACGTTTCAATAAAATTTTTGCAAATAAAGATTGAATTGTTTCAATAAAATGTTTGCAAGTAAAGATTCGGTCACTTCAATAAATTGTTAGCAAATCAAGATTTGGTCGCTTCAATAAAATTTTTGCACCTCGACATTCAGACGTTTCAATAAAATTTTTGCAAATAAAGATACATTTTGTTTCGAAAGCATTTTTGCAAATAAAGATTCAGTTGTTTCAATAAAATTTTTGCAAATAAAGATTGAATTGTTTCAATAAAATGTTTGCAAATAAAGATTCGGTCACTTCAATAAATTGTTAGCAAATCAAGATTCGGTCGCTTCAATAAAATTCTTGCACCTGGAGATTCAGTCGTTTTAATAAAATTTTTGCAAATGAAGATACAATTTGTTTCGAAAGAATTTTTGCGAATAAAGATTCAGTCGTTTCATTAAAATTTTTGTAAAACAAGATTCAGTCGTTTCAATAAAATGTTTGTAAATCAAGGTTCAGTTGTTTCGATAAAATTTTTTGTAAATCAAGATTGAGTCGTTTTAATAAAATGTTTGCAAATCAAGATTCAGTCGTTTCGATAAAATTTTTGCAAATCAAGATTCTGTCGTTTCATTAAAATTTTTGTAAAACAAGATTCAGTCGCTTCAATAAATTCTTTAAAAATTAAGATTCAGTCGTTTCAATAAAATGTTTGCAAATCAAGATTCAGTCGTTTCGATAAAATTTTTTGTAAATCAAGATTGAGTCGTTTTAATAAAATTTTTGCAACTCAAGACTCAGTCCTTTCAATAAAATTTTTGAAAATCAAGATTCAGTCTTTTCACTAAAATGTTTGCAAATCAAGTTTCGGTCGCTTCAATACAATTTTTGCACTTCGAGATACAGTCGTTTCAATAAAATTTTTGCAAATGAAGATTCGATTTGTTTCGAAATAATTTTTGCAAATAAATGATTCGGTCGTTTCAATAAAATTTTTGCTAATTAAGATTCACTGGTTTCAATAAACTTTTTGTAACATAAGATTCAGTCGCTTCAATAAATTTT
>JASANE010000440.1:0-69504 GCA_030248225.1 Trileptium ribeirensis | reverse complement strand
GTGCCAAAATATCGAAATCACTATCATGCCCTTACAGATGTGTTAAAATGTCGAAAACACTACTACGCCCTTACGGGTGTGTTAAAATATCCGAAAATACTATTATACCATTACGGGTGTGTTAAAATACGCATGTTCAAGGTCAGCTCCTCTGCTCCTATAAATATACAACATACACGCTTCAATGCACACTAATTACCACACACGCAGTTTCAAGGTCATAACGCTGCTCCACCGCTCCACCAACCGCGAACCTGGGGTCCAACGGCCCCCCCTATACTACTTTGCATGTCTGTATTTATATATACAATAAACATCTATACGTATGTATGTATGCTAAACATATATACCTATACATATATACATATAAATAAGAGTAATGCCCAACACATGACTCACCACCACCGGTCCCCACCGGTGGGGGGGGGCAAAACCCCTGTTTTCTATCTACTGTTACGCCTATACCCGTTACGAATATCGTCGAGCTATGATTTCATATCTAGTTATAGTGTCAGAAAAGGCAACATGAGTGACATTCCAGTGCCATTGTCGCTCCGTGAAAAAAATTATCAAATTATACCGACCAGTATTCTTCCTAGTATAAAGTTGAAATTTAGTTCATATCGAAATGTCATCAAATATTCACCACGATGTCAGTTAGTGAATGAGTAAACTTGAGTAGCGCCGCCTGACATCCTCATTTGACAGTATGTACAAAACTCTGTTAGCGAACAAAACATTCATTTCAATAGCCAATTCCAAATTAAAAAATCTTTCGAGAACACATAGCGGCTGATTACAAAATGGGGTAGTTTCTGATCTTTAACACAATGCGCCTATTTGCTGTTTCGCCAGAATTTCGTTTCCAACGCATAAACGTGCCAACTTGCATTTCGATTTTTTTCGTTACGCTATCACATTACGGTTTGCGAATGATAATACTTGTAGTTCGCAAACATCGCACATGTAATGTGTAGTTTCCAAAATACTAAACGGGTGTATTTTAGTTCGATAACAAAATTTAAATTTTCTAGTTCAAATGTTAAACGGTAACTAACCTGTTAGTTGATACCTTAGGACTAATCGTTACTAGGTCAACATTTTCTTTCTTAAAGTTTCGGATGCGATGCCTAAAACGCTAACTTTGTCTCCTTTTGTATGTTTACGGATGGTTGGTACACCGAACAAGCGATGGTCTATCGCTATTAACAGAAAGACATTGTAACCGGTGCACATTAAGTTTACTCATGCATAGCTTTTAGCCGATGAGCTGTTGATTTATGAAAACATTATAGTATAACTGAAATTATGTAACTGTTACAATAATTATACCGGCTTAGTTTGTAGTCCTTCAGCAAAGCACTATGATGTGGCTTGCTGGTTGGCTATTTGAACATGCAAATGAATGCAAATTACGAACATGGTAGCAAACCCAAATATGGGTATATAAGCTGTTACATTTTCAGTCTCATTCATTCGCCTCGTTTGTGTTTCTTTAATAAAAGTCCATCTGAACACACTGGCAGCAAACAAATCTTAAACTCTGGGAGTCACGATCTAAGAACTGCATATATGCGTGTCCTGCCTTATATAAACCGATAGCTATTTTAGTGTACATTGTTCATGGAATGCGGTGTTTTATTTAACATTCCATCGATGCGCATACGGTAACAGTGAATTTATGCAAGTTATGTAAATCTTTCAAACATACCTATAAAACAATGCTTGTCAAGTTCACAAAATTTTGTGACTATAGTTGACATGTTGAAAAATTCAATTGAAGTCTGTGAAACTGCTTTTTTACGGACAGTTCCTTAGCTAACCAACAGACTATTATGAAAATTAGATTAATTTTTTGACCATAATTTGATTACTGTGCATGATGTATTCCCAAAGGTTGCTGAATAGTGTACATTTGATGTAAGGATCTAAGAGACTACGATGCACAAGATGTTAGTATATTTTCTTGTTAGCCCAAGTCCCAATCAACCGTCCTCAGAGTGCGCAATACGGACCTCGCCGTGCACAGGATTGTATAACCAATTTAAATAAAAAGCCAAATTGGTTATACCATGCTTTAACTTGTATATTTTCAAAGGTTGGAAATGTCAGCAGTAGGTTTAAGCGATTTATTTAATGGAAGACAACAACACCTATGATCATTCTAATCGTACTGTCTAAACCCAGCACGCTATTGGTTTAAATTTATAACGTTCAAAGGATCCAAACAGAATCTACAATTGATTCATATAAAAATAGCTGTAAAATGGCCTGTCCATTTACACAAAAGTATTGAACACACCGAAAACTATCTATTGTTGTTCACTCCATAGTTTAGCTGATTCTTTACAGTGTTAATAAACCACATACGTGCAGCTTTGTTTTTTTTGCAAAATTTCAAACTTAGTTCGTACTCACAGCTTTGGAGACTGACAATTTTGGAAATTGAATTTCCCGAGACTTTGTGCTAACATTTTCAGATCAGAAGTTAGTTAAACCCTAATCCTAAATTGGTCAGCGCTGAAAATAGGCAGCATTCCCGTGTTCGTAAGATGTAGCACTAATTCCATTGATGTCATAGGCAAACGCCGTCAAAAAATCTATAACTTGATATCAAAATCTAGTTCATATACCAGCGAAAGCAGTCTCGTTTAGTCTCATCGAATATTACCTGTATTGCTAAGTGTCGATTACAAAAAAAATTTTCACTCCAGTCTAGCTTACTATAGTGCAGCAGCGATGCAAATGCCATCAAGACAGTAATTGTAAAGTTACATACCATGAACTGGTTTGCCGGTTTCGAATATTTATGATGTAAGGAATGCTAAAATCATCACCTTAGTGTTCATTTTGCGCTATATATCTAGGTACCCCAAATGGTGATCGCATTACCGACTACGTTAACAGCGTATGGAGAAATCTAGATCTAGACCTTGTCGAAGTCAAATCGTACGAAAACGTTCTGCTATCTTATCCGAACCCTTCTGCGCCAAATCGGGTTGACGTGATAGGTCCTACAGATGATCGTACGTCCGCTCGTGTTGTGTACTCGTGTAGCAACGCAATGCCCGTAGTCGTCGAAAAGGAGCAGAATTTCCCCGGAGCAGGAACAATATGGGCTGCCTACAGTGGGTCAGGCGTAGTAATCGGGCAACACGTTTATGTAAATTACGGCCGTGGCGAAGATTTTGACTACTTGCACAAAGTGAACGTTGGCGTGAAAGGTCGAATAGCTATTGTCCGCTACGGTGAGGTGTGGCGTGGTGCTAAAGTGGCAGAGGCACACCGGCGCGGAGCGATCGCTGTACTGCTTTATTCTGACCCAGCTGATGAAGCACAAAACGGGCCTAACGATAATCAAACCTACCCCAACTCCATCTGGATGCCAAAATTTGCCGCTCAAGTAGGTTCACTGTACATGAGTAGCGGTGACCCATTAACGCCAGGATTCCCAGCTAAAAATTACACCTATCGTACGTGGAGTGAAGCCGGATGTAAAAACGAAAGTATTTTGCCAAATATACCGGTGCAACCAATAACATATAAAGATGCTTCGTTACTACTGTCCAGCCTCTCGGGCAAGACAGTCCCTCCAGACTGGGTTGGTAGTCTGCCAGGTGTCACAACCTACCGCACCGGGCCCGGATTTGTCGCCAGCAGAAAGCAAACTAGTCCGACGGTAAACCATAGGAAGTACTCGAATGATATATCTGATTCCCCTAGCTCAAGAAGAGCCTTCGTTGACAATGACCACCCGTTCAGTGCAGTGAATCGCATACGAATTACAGTATCTACTTCAAACCGTCGTGCAAATATCCGTAACGTAGTTGGTCATATTATTGGTTCTGAGTATCCTGACGAGCTAGTTATCCTTGGCAACCACAGAGATGCCTGGTCTTACGGATCAATTGATCCGAACAGTGCCACCGCAATACTTCTAGAAATAACAACAATATTGAGTGAAATACGACGAAATGGATACGATAACAAACTTATTTTCGACACAAATACGAAGTCGAGGCAAAGAAACCCACATTGGACCCCTAAACGGACGCTAGTGTTTGCTTCGTGGGATGCTGAAGAATTTGGACTAGTTGGTTCAACGGAATGGATTGAAGAGCAATTAGGGATCCTATCAGCAAGAACTGTTGCTTACTTAAATGTAGATTTGGCTGTAAGCGGAAACGTAAGTTTCTGGATGCAAGCGTCGCCGCTTCTTTATGAGTCTTCAGTAATGTCGGCACGTGCTGTGCCCAACCCTGATCCTGCAGAAATAGCCGCTGGCAGACCGACTGTTTACGATACATGGATGGCCCAAGAACCCGGCCGGATGTGGTATGATCGGTCATTGCCAAACATACAGATTCCTGGCGGTGGCAGTGACCATCATCAATTTCATCAATTTGCAGCTATTCCTGTAGCTGATTTCCGGTATCATAACAGATCCATCTATCAATATCCATTGTATCATACATTATATGAAACGCCTAGCACCAACAACCGCCTATTGGATCCGTTAAACCTAACATTTACTGTTGGTGTTGGACGATTCTGGCTTGATCTTGCAGTCCGACTTAGTGATAGCCGAGTCTTGCCGTTTAACGTCAGCCACTATGCCTATTTTATATTTGACGGTATCATGACACGGGTTAAACCAGCTCTTCAACGTATACCACGTCCTATAGACTTCAGCGATGCAATTATTGAGCTGAAGCAAGCCAGCCGGCGCCTCATAAAGTCATGCTCCTATTTCGACACACTCCGAGCTGCTGTAAACGTTCCAATAGTTCAATACAATCAAAAAATTAAAAGAAATGCACGCTCAGGTGACGACGCTAGAGATGGAGTATATAGTGATCAGTCGAGTTACAGAGGTATATTCAACCAAAACCAACAAGACCACCTTGTACAACGAATAAACAGCCGACTTCTCGGGTTTGAACGGCTATTCCTAACCAATCGGGCAGTGTCGTTTCGTCGGAACCGTGGCATTAGTCAACATTTAATATTTGGTCCATCGAATACCGACAGTTATGGCACTACGCTATTTCCGGCCATAATGAATGCCATCGCTGACTATATGGCGGCAGCCAATAACGCGAGCAGGCAACTGGCAGAGCATGAAATTCGAACGCAAATCACTCATTTGCAATACGCACTCGAAAGTGCAATAATATGGTTGAGAATTGATCGACAAGTTGAACCCCAATATTATTATGACAGTTCGTCCGAAGACAACTGATATGGTCGCTTTGTTGATTAGAATGTTGCTGATTAATGGTCATACATGCTCAAGGTCCGAGGTCTCAGGTGCCTGCCGGGTTCCCGGGGGAAGGCGGCCTCCCAAAGCCGGGGATCAGGACGGTCGGGGAGAGGGCTCGGGTGCCAGCACCTATGAGGTCGATGGCAATGGGAGAGGTCGCGTGACCAATGGAGCGAGCCGAGCTTAGCGGGGCGGTCCGCGGGGTGAATCCCTAAACCTATGAGCATGTATGACTAATGATAAGTTGTTAAAGACAGAATAGATCACGGACATTGCCCTGTATAAGTTATATGTCAAAAATAATAATTGCTATTTATAATCTTATTCATCAAGGTCCCCGTTTTACGAAGACAAGCCATAAAAGTATATAATATGGACTGTCCTGTACCGTCGCCGAATAATATATAAATGCAATCCGTTATCTTCAACTATATATGCTCACTGCCGGAGGCTTGGGATTATCCCCTTGGGAATCGAACCGCCCACTAATAGAGGTCGCCTTACCACCTCCCCCCTCTACAAGCGCCAAAGGCGAGCAGAAAATTCTAGCAAAAATCGGTGAAAATTAGCAAAAATAAAGGAAAAATTAGTAAAAAGTATGAACATTCTGAGTCCCAAAAATTTAAGAAATTTATCACAGTCCGGGCTGATGCCCCGTCACACCACGAAGCACTGGCTATTCCAAATGGAACCTCGGTCATGTATGGCGTCAACCTTATAATTTTCAGATTACACGCTTAATTTGAATGCTGCCGCATATTATCACAAACCACATGCCTAGCGTCCACCACGCGCTCGTAGTGTTGCTATATTGATTTTGTTCAGTCCAGATGCTTTGATAGGACCTTTGGTTTCCGACCTTATTGAATACAGCCCAATTTTACAAATCAAAATGTGGGATTTTGTCGTATTTAATGATGGAGAACAATTTCTACACAGTTTTGAAGATAAAGAAATGTATAATACGTCATCCTTATATCTACATTTAGCTGCAATTGCAAGACATTTAGTAAACACAGGAAACAGGGACGGCTGTATACAAGCACAGCTGTGAAAAGTGAAAGCTCAGAATTTTTCACAATTTTGCTAAATTTTTAATAATATTTGCCAATTTGCAATAATTTTCGCAATTTTCCCTATTCTTTTCCAATTTTAGCTAAATTTTACCCAATTTTCGACACGTTTTTGTTAAAAATTTCCGCGCGCCATCGGCACGCCGCCGAGGGCTAGATTTAGCTTAAGGGAGGTATGTGCCTTAAGCGGCTAAGCCTCCAACCTCTCTCATACCGACACCCATCGGTTAATCAAGTAGGATAAAATGTGGAAAATAGTACAATACAATGGATTGTTTTATATCGCGCATTTTTCACCAAATAATGTTAAAAAAGCTATTGTAGTCATGTTGTCAGCATCATCATACATGCACATAGGAGAAGAGGAGGCATTGCGCATGAGGCTCGGACTCTCTCGGGACATCACTCATCACCGTCGCCCTGGAAGGTAGCCTATTACCCGTCTTAGAGACTCCTCTACCACCCCCCCCGCGGACAATTTTGGCAAAAATGAGCAAAAAATGAATGAAATTGCGGAAAATGGCAAAAGTTCGGGGAACATTAGTAAAATGTGTGCCAAAAAATGGAAAACTTGAATTCCAAAATATTTCCAAATTTCGCCGACAGCTTTATTCGCCGGCGACGACACCCCCTCCCATCGTCGCACGCGTCATCCTTCCTGGGATTTCGCATCTCGCCCATGTTTGATATTTTTATGTTAACACTTCGCTCATGGGCGGATATCTTTGATTCCAGCATATGCGCCCCTCCCCTGTCACAGTTTCTAGGATCACACACTGCCTGGGCTCATGCGAAATGTGCGATGACATGCATATATCAGTTAACGTAGCAAAAATTTATAAAACGAAAATTTAACACCACTGCGGAGCTAGATACATACTATAACACGAACAGGAGGTTTCTGTGTCTGTAGCGTAGAACCCTGCCAATCAGCAGATATTCGCGCAGATTACATCAGGTCCAGCTTGTCAATTGCACGGAAATTGATCCTTTACCGTACCACTGAACTCCTTAACACTACTGACAATCTAATCTCTGCGTATTAACATTGCTTCTTACCCTTGAGAGATCAATACGATTGCTGCGTTTAGCTTTTACCCTCCGAAGAAATAATTAGTAGCTACAATTTACCCAGGGTACTCCTAAACGGTTAAAATGATATTTACATTTATACTAAAGTCTTCCTTATAATAAATTTGCTGGAAATTTACATCTCGAGACTGAGACCAGTAAAAATAAATAATACATAATAAATTCAAGGCTATTGAAATTTTTGAAAGGAAATCGACTCATCTCGTTCTTGAAGTATATATTTTATGGCACAGAACAGCAATCAATGAATACTTTCAATCGTTGTTTGCAGTGCGAAATTTCACCCAACTATCTCTTTGTTAAAGATTTACGTCATTGGTTATCTCTCTCAGCATGTTTTCCATCGTTATGAAAGGTTTTTTTAACGTCAGATATTAAATTATATGTGACAAAGTTCACCGAGCTGTATAACGATTTATTGCGAGATATATTGCTATAGAACGATATATTGCGGATCTCGTGATTATTGAAGAGAAACAGTCGTGTTTGTCAGACATACAGACACTCGTTGTTTGCAGTGCAAAATTTCACCCAACTATCTCTTTGTTAAAGATTTACGTCATTGGTTATCTCTCTCAGCATGTTTTCCATCGTTATGAAAGGTTTTTTAACGTCAGATATTAAATTATATGTGACAAAGTTCACCGAGCTGTATAACGATTTATTGCGAGATATATTGCTATAGAACGATATATTGCGGATCTCGTGATTATTGAAGAGAAACAGTCGTGTTTGTCAGACATACAGACACGGAGAACGGAAACATTAAACTATTGTTTCCTTTTTATAATAACTCGAACGTATAACTAAACAGATTTTTAACGGCGACAATGTGGCTAGGCTAGACAATTTTTCCGGGGGAGACATCTGTCTGCGACACCAATTTGACAGTGTCAATGACCCAATGGTATTAAAGACACTCGAGCTTATAAACGCGACGTCGTGGATGCTAATTTTGCCCTGAATTTATGCTTTCTCGGCTGTTCTCTGTTTCGCATTTCGTCAGATTCAATAAAGTTGCCATAAAAAATAAGCAAAATTTCCAACCAAAAATACGCCCCATCACTAACCTCAGTAAACCAACATCACATCAATCATTTTTAAACATTTGTTACATAGAGTAGCATCAATGCTAATCGTTTTTTTCGACATATAGTCTCCAGTGGCAGGGACGTCCCCCTCGCTTTTTCACTTTTCGGGAATTCCCAATTTTCCAGTGGCACCCCTCCTGCACTTTTGAGCTCCATAGCGCGCCACTGTTTAGTGATATGACAATTGTTTATCGGCGCCCATGATTTTTGCCTTTTCTAATTCGGTTTTAGTCGTTATTGATTGCTTTTAGGAGAAGGCAAAGTTTTGAAGACACTTGTTGCATTTATCCATTTTTAGTTCAGTTTTGGCTGAGAAATTGGATAAGTGTAGCATTGAAAACGGGTAAAGAAACAAGACTTCAATGGGAGGACTGAATACGAGAATACGAAAAACATCGGTTCTTTTCCAATATCCCCCCAGCCGAATTTGGTCGATTTTAAAGATACGCAGCTGATTTTGGTACCAATCTTGATGAGGCTGTTCAGAAAATACTCATTTTACACATATACATGAAAATAAATTTTTCGATTGTTTGAGGACCCAATGGTCCCCCTTGGGAACCCAAAAATTTGTTCTTCGGAATATGGTTATGTTTGGTACCATTCGACTCGGCTCGATGAGATAAATCTGCTAGTGTGTAGTGTTATCTCATCAAGCCGAGTCGAATAGTACCAAGAATGACCATATTTCGAAAAAAAAACAATTTTTGGGTTCCCAAGGGGGACCATCGGGAGCTCAAAAATTTGAAAATTTTTTTCAAGAATATGAGCAAAATGAGTATTTTCTGAACCGCCTCATCGAGCTGAATCAATTGATACCAAAAGCAGCTCTGTATCTTCAAAATTGACCAAATTCGGGGATAATGGAAAAAATCAAAACATCTTACCAATTAGTCACTAACAAAATGTTTAATGTTCATCCAAATGCTTTATAATGGTCATTGGTAATTTTACAGCCCCCCCGACTTCGACTTAGTACATGGGTCAAACCCTTTGCTTAGGCTAAAACTAAGGCTTAGTATATCGGAAATGGAATAAAAAGTGCATTTCACTTCAGCCCCTAAAATATACATTGACTAATTTAGTGGGCTCAATAAAACACGATAGCGTTGCTTCTACATCAAAATATTAGCAACTGTCTTCCAGTTTCCTAGCCTGATTAGCGACCCAAGAATCAGAAAATCCACGTGCTGTATTTGGAGCCAATTTTACTGCGCTTAGAGGCGCACTGGTTTTTCTAACCCAGTAGTGTCATATCGTTTGTCAGTCGGCAATTCCGTAAGACAATTCAAACGATTCAGACGACAGAAACGAAAAATGTTACTTATTCTTAATTTTAATAATATAATACAAAACCATATTAGCTCACTTGAGCTTAGCACCAATGTCTACATAATGCATCGTTTACAATAAGATGTGTGCGCATGGTCCTAATTATGTCAGCGTTCAAATAGGCTAGCTACTATGTCACGGATATAGTCCAGCTCGACTATTAAAATTTTGAATAGTTTAGTTAGGCAATGTATTTGTCATCGAGTGGCGAGCCGGACTGTGCTTTTGTCACAAGGCGTTCAGCTGAGCCTTATAACTTAAGCCAGAGACTATTTAGTCCGCGAACATTATGTTTTATTATACGTTGCTAAATAATTCCCCAAAAGCGGCATACAGCTTAAAACGTTAATTGTAGATATTAAAACAAATATACAACTTTGAATTAATGTGAAAATACTATAGAACAAAATGCTATACAAGCATATTACTAAATAAAATTTCTCAATTGACATTTCAGCCGGACGCTCCGCTTGTCACGCAGAGCCTAGCTAAGCTCCCTGTTTGTCACATTAAGACTAGCTAAGCTATCAAAATGTACCACAGTAGCTAAGCTATAGTTCACCCGAACCTGTTGACTTGGACGCGTGACATAATTTGGCCGGCCCTGGCGCACGCATCTTATCGTAAATGATGCATAACACTAGCAAGTGACCAATGATAAAGATGTAGCATATACAGACAAAATTCAAAAGAATGTCCGAGTGTGAATGCTGTGCTAAACCAGTGCAAATGTTTCATGTTTGCGCAACAATTGTCCTAAGCATAAATTCGATGCATGGGCATTTTCGTTCATAGTACGCTGCGCATGGAATGATTGCTAAAAATAGAGCACTACTCAAACTCATCTACTCAGACATGATCGAGCTCCTTATTATCACAAATTTATGATTTATTGAAGAGCTTTATTACTCTTCGAAATCATCATATAAAAAGATCGGGCATGACGCGATCCGTTTTAGCCGTACTTCCTGGTTCTGTGGCGGTTACCTGCACCACTTTTAGGGAGTTTTGATATCGAGGACAAACTTGTTTAGATCTCTCCCCATTGTCGTTTCTGGGGGACATTGTCCAAGATAAAATTTTTATCAACACTCAAATATTATTGAGCGACCCTTCAAAACTCGGGGGTTGGAACAAATTTTGTCCTCAATACTATGACCCCCTCAAAGTAAGAGAGTAACCTCCCAGATCCAGGGGTGCAAGGTCCAAATGGATCGCGTCATGCTCGATCCATTGATATGCTAATTTCGACGGGTGTCACTCTGCTCAAGAAATCGTCATAAAGTTTTGACGTTATACAATGAAGATGTAGCATTCAGCTTTTGAGTTTCATAATTCTACAGCATAAATGTTTTATGCGCTCATTTTATTGCCGTTCGTGTAGAATTCGTTTATTTCAAAGAAAATTGCTTTTCAATTGTTGATAACTGGCATAGTCAACAACTGCCGATTTCCTCCAAACCAGATGCCTATATGTACATCACGTGTCTCACAAAAATGGTGATATGGTTTCGTTAACGAAAATAATCACGGAGTTGCTGTTTCTTCGTGATCTTATGGCACTGATTCAGAGCTGCTATAGGGGCGGAACTATGAGCCTCTAAGACCCCTCGCCCCATACGTCTTCGTTAGTTGACGGTCCGCTAAATGTTTAGCAAAAATTGGTGAAATTAGCGAAATTCGGGAAAATTGAGTTTCAAAAAATTTTAAAATCTGCTACCCCATCGTCGGTAACATGTAATCACTCTACAACGACGGACCTTGGCCATCTATTCAGTAAATGCAAACTACTATTTTAAGTCAATATAAATTTTTAATTCGATCGAATGTACGGAGTCGTAACAGCGCAGCTGTCCAATAAGTACCCTTATATCACTACTTTCAGAAAAACGGTGTCCCCTATTTATGACATTTATATATTGTATATTCGTTAAAGTGATAAGCCAGATAAATCTATATAAACCCATAACATCCCGCAATGTTTTATACTAAAGGACACAGTGCAGTGTAAACCGTTAAGACTAAACTTAAACCTTACTTTAAATCTCCGCCTCAGATTAAATCTAAATGTTTGACACAAAATTGTTAAGTGAAATGTAACTTGTTTTAATAAAAAATGTAACTTTCATAGGAAGAAATGAAATGCACGCTATGTAGTTGTCAGTGCGGCGCATCTTTTCCACCATGGATCACGAAAGGTACAAATCTAAGGCCAGGCTAGTCTATGGCAAGCTTGTTTTGTTTTCACGCTCTTAACCTCCTGCATGTGAAGCATGTAACATGGAATTGTCTACTTTTGACTAGTTGCTTTCTGAATGAACATTGTTTACAATGCAAATCTTGAATGTTAGATATAAATACTATACTGGAAAACAGAAAATTGAGGTTTTCCTTCAATACCTCGAGCCCCTAATTTATGACATATATACTGTGATAATGTTGGTACAGTTCCATGAGATGGCTCAGAAAATACCCACTTCAACCAATTTTTTTTCCGATTTTTTCAATAATTTATTTTATAAAAACCATTCGAAGCGCATGTACGAGCTGAGTCCACGGGGTCAAAAGCAGCCGGCTGAATTGGTTCATGGTTTAAAAAGATGTTTTCTATTCATATATGAGCGTTAAAGCCGCTAATCCAAGATGCAATTCGGCTGATGTTCACACCAGTCAACCAGGCATACAAAATTGCAATTGAGAATTTTTTGCGGCCATTAGTGCATAACCCAAAAAGACGAATTCTCATCAATACGGCCCAAAAGAATATTTTATGAAATGCTTTGTTGAGCTTAGCCGTGGAAATAGAGATTTCCCCCAGTTTGCGATAACTTTTTCTCAATTTCTCATTTTTACACCAATCTGCGCTCTATTTTCCTACAATTTTACGCACGACTTGGGCCCGACCATGATTGATACTGCTGTTTACTTGCATGAAACAGATGCAGCCAAAAGCATAACTAAACCTTTACACGCAACCCGGTCCTGCGCGACTACCCCGACCCTTAAAAAGCCCCTATGCTTACTGTTTTCTTGCGTGAAACACGTGTTTAGCCAGCGTACTACTGAAATTTAGGCGTGACTAAAGCCTAAGGGGGTCCGACACGTAAGGCCACCTACGCTTTTCTTGTGTGAAACAGATGTAGCCAGAAAGTGTTTGGGACGGGTTTGGTAATTATATAACTGATGCCCGTTCTCTGCTCTTAATTTCGGCGACCAAGCCACAGACTGGGTCGTTGTTAGACCAATCCCACGGTGCATGCTATCGTGTAAACTTTGTAACACCTAGTTCAGACATTTAAGCAAAAGGAAAGTCAACTATAGACCAAACATCATGAAAATAAATTTTTTACGTGTATTGCAAGTTTTTTTTCGGAAAAGTTTTTATGTGAAGTTATCACGAACGCCCATTATGCAAGCAGACATTAGGTACAGCATATTCAAAACCAGTATTTTCACAAGCCCGACTGAAGTCAATTTTCGTATTTTGCATCAGAGATCGATCAAATCATGTATATACATAATTTTGTGCCACTTGTTGTCATTCTGCTCTTGCCCATTATACAAAATAAAAAACATTTACTCCATCCATACCATATTATCAATATACAGCGGAGGCAATCTACAACAGCACATATCGAAAAATTTCTTTATGACACACTGGAAAAATCTGTTTCCAAGAAAGTTTTCCATAAAACGATCTGCAGTTTCAAAGTTTCATGCGTTTGACATACTCTGGTGGTATATCAAATCCTGCAGCTCGCTGGGATTCGATTATTGAAGTAGCGCACTACTCTCTCTAAGTTGCTCATGGGGATGGATTTTCAATTTCCATACCATGAAACTTTCATGGCGATCCCCATCCTTGTTAAATCCCAGAGCTGTCCCCATGGAATCTCCACGGTGAGTTTTGAAGCGATCTCCAGCAATAATTTATCGAACTACTAAATCCGGAAAGTTTGAATTTTTGATTTTTATTAAAATAGGACTGTGCTAATGGTCCACGGTGGGCAAGCAGGATCATACAGTTTCCCACCAAGCTGATTATGTATAGAATTTTCCCTTAGTTACAGGAGAAAATTCGTTACATGATCCGGCAAGCCATCACTAACCCACGGTGGGGTAAATTAGTCATTGAAAAAATTTACATATATACTTAAATTAATAGCTTGCATCAAGAAGTGTCTTGGTTTATAACGAAGTAACATATGCTGGATCCACGTTTTTGTTGTTTCAAATGTTAAAACTGAGCTATGGCCTACACAGGGAAAGCCCACTGAAGCCTTATCGCCGTAGCCCGCCACCTGAGCACAGAACAGCCGCTTGCCCTAGAACCTGACTACTCTCTAGTTTTTGGATGGTTAGGTTCTGGGGGATAGATAATGAAAGTCACTGGTAATGCTGTGTGATACCAATACATCTCTCACAATGAAGGGAACGTTTTTGCATGATACTACAGTACTCGCCAAAAATGACCGTCGCATTTCGAGCGAGTCGCGAGCAAGTGGCACGCTCGAGATTTCGCAACTATTTAAATTAATAGAAAATTCTATTTTTAGAACAAATTTATTTCGAGCGAGTCGCGAGCGACAGTCATTTTTGGCGGGTACTGTAGTTGGCTCATGCAGAGTAGATACAACAGTCAAGTACTGTGCATGTGAATTTACGGTTACTTTTCTCTCTGAATTATACGGTGGTCAAATGGTTTGAGGCTAAATGACATTAAATTTGGCGCTAAAATACTAAACTAGATTTGGCATTAAATGAAACATTTTTCAACACAAATGACGGCGATATCAACAATTTCGTGTCCATGACACAACGATTTACTTTTTCAAGCTAAACCGACATATATTTGCAAACGGCCACCATTTGTCGCACGGCGGAGCTGATATTGTTGGTGATGCTATCAACGAAATACATGTCTCCGTTGGTGGTCTCTATAGCAAAGCTGCGACCGTGGACACCGACATGGAAGGTTAGCTCTGACGCGTAACTGTAGCCAGAGATATATTACGTTATCTGGCAAGCAGCGTAGCTAGAGAGTCTCTGTATCATTAACTACATTACCACTAATCTCTAGCTTGAGCAGGACTGAGTACTGGGGCCGCCGCCGTTACAGGGCGTGGCGTCTACGGCGATGAGGTTTCAGTGGGCTTGTCCACCGTGGACCACAGCACAGTTTTATTGCACGAACATTTCAAAAAAAAACAAAAAAAACGGGGATCCAACGTATGTTACTTCACTATAAACCAATACAAGCCCTTTTTGATGCAAGCTATTAATTTAGGTATATATGTAAATATTTTCAGTAACTAATTTTCCCCATTGCGGGATAGGAAATCCCATGAAAATAAATTCATCTCCATAAACAGCCTGAATCTCTCGGCTGTATTTGTAATGGCTATTGCAAAAGTTTAAAGATAAATACATGCAAACTATAGCTACATGTTAAACCTTTAATAACCACTGGATTTAATTTTACCATTTAAGCAACATCCCGTGGCTTTCAGGAACACACAATTATTTAAAAATTGTATGAAATATTGAATTCATAAGGCCACATTTTAAATAATAGCGTCTTTTTTATTGCTAAACTTGCCCAGTACTCGGTTTTACCCACTAAAACGTGTTTTATTTCAAGCCTACGCTTTTCTTTCTAGAAATCTATTTTCTAGAATGGAATTATATAAAAATGTTTACAAACTACAAACTTGCGAAAACATTATCTAGCCCACTTCTGGATTTACAATGCGGTCGCGTTGCTGAATCACAGTCTGCTCGACAAATACCACCTGAAATATGAGCAAGATAGAGATGGCCTCGCTAGGGCTGTAGGTTATATTTACATTCATTGAAAATGTCCATTTGCAGCTGAAAATTCGCAAATCCTGTTAACTATATTAGCAGAGATGTACATGTGCAAAAAGTATTGCGTCCATGTTGGTGATATTTTTCCCATATTTGTCTTGTCCCTCTCACTCGGCCGAAATACCCATCCTCAACTAAAATACAAAATTTTTTAACGTATCTAAATGTATGTTTTATGTATGCAAAACGGTTTAAACATTAATTACCGCAACTTTTAATGCTAATACATGTTTACAACGCTTTTATGGTGAAATTTGCGGCTTTACTGTGGTATGAACCTGCAAAATTTTCCATAAATGTTCAAATTATTTGAGTAGTTGGCCATTGTGCCAAAACTAAATTGTGTTTCAGAAATATAAAAAGAATAATGCTGGAAATATATACAATGAATCCGTACTTAAAATTTCGGCTAAGGTAACCTTGAGGGGCGCTGTTATATTGTTAGAAAAAACAATAGCTTAGAGCGAGGGTTCGGAGGCGCTAGCTCCACGACTTAGGCTTATATGATGTTTCATCATTTTGCTCATGAGAGACATGAAGAAATCATCCCCTGAGGTTCGGACCCCCTCGGAACGTCTAAATTATCCAAAAGTTAGATGAATTCTATTGACACGTAAAAGGTGACACAATTTTACCGTGTTGGCAAGAAAAGTTTCCCATTATTATTACAGAGGATTCAAGTTAAATGATTTCTACTTAATGTTAAATTACTATATAATACACCATTCACTTTAAAATTCGAGGGGGAAAATTCGCAGCATTAATTTTATGGGTGCCCTTCCAGCTTATCTTAAAACCAATCCTATCAAGAAAAGTAGTATTGTAAGATATTGATCAGGGAATAACCGGAAGCGGAACCAGCAACCGGAACCGTCCATTTAAATCGGATCCGGAACTTGGTCTTCGAAATTTATATATAGTAAAACAGATGAAGGAAGAAATAATCAAGGTATAGTGGATTTAAAATACATTAAAAATAACGTTTACTTAAACTTAGTGTATTACGATGGTATTATTGCCTTTCTGAAACTTTAAAGAGACTGAGGAAGCTAATAATGTTTATTTATCGATCAAATATGTCGATTTTTGCACACCCAGAGCAAAAAATGCCTTCCACTATACACCATTGCGTATACTGCGTCAAATCGAATATGCTTACAAAGGTTGGAGCGTAGAATACACACTTTCGCTCTGTCTTCAGTCGCCTTCCTTTACTACACACATGTTCTGTAGGAAACTTGAAATTATTGGTTTATATGATTCTAAGAGAAAATAATAGATAGAAGGTAATTTTCTGGTCAGTCACACTGTTTAGGCTAGCGTTGGACAAACAGTGCCCGTAAGTTAGATGATAATGATGATAACTTTCTAATCAGAATGCTATAAATGAGACACACTGTGATGCTGCTCGCACAGTTTCAATAAATACAGTTCTTTGCCAAGAAAGCAGTTTCTAGCTGCGTTGCAGATAACGTTAGTTTACTTCAATTTAGACTGATTTACCAAGTTTACAAGCGCATTGGAGGGTTCTTGAAACAATTTATGTTAGCCAAGCATACCCTAAGTACTTCTGCGTTAGCCATACTCACCGAATTGGACCGGTTTAATTGAAACGTACCGCACATACTTCTGGATGTGTAAAATAGCTGCTACAAGCAACGACCTGGCTTTGATTTGTTAACAAACTCCTACAGGTTATTATGAAAAATTCCTACTGAAATTATGTGCCCTACTTACGTTTCAAACAGCAAATTGCTTAGTTAATCTTTTCCGGTTTAATTGAAACGTACCGCACAGACTTCTGGATGTGTAAAATAGCTGCTACCAGCAACGACCTGGCTTTGATTTGTTAACCAACTCCTGCAGGTTATTATGAAAAATTCCTACTGAAATTATGTGCCCTACTTACGTTTCAAACGGCAAATTGCTTAGTTAATCTTTTCCGGTTTAATTGAAACGTACCGCACAGACTTCTGGATGTGTAAAATAGCTGCTACATGCAACGACCTGGCTTTGATTTGTTAACAAACTCCTGCAGGTTATTATGAAAAATTCCTACTGAAATTATGTGACCTATTTACGTTTCAAACGGCAAATTGCTTAGTTAATATTTTCTTTTGCTTGGTTGTATTGGAGCTTGATCATTGTATAATATATATTACATACGTTTGGATCACAGATGAAGCAAAAAACGTGGAAAATTTCAAACAAACTTTTTAAACCGGAATTCCGGTTCCGGTATGGTTTTTGCCCTTTGCCGGGACCGCAATCGGAACACGATTTTCGCCGGAACCGGAATTCCGGTTACTCCCTGATGTTGATCTAGTAGAAGATACATTAAACGTCAAACATTTATATCTAAGCAATACAACAGAGAGCACATTTTGGCTATGTGTTGAATTCAACTGTTTCCAATTGACATGGCAGCAAAGCGCCAATATTGATAAGACAATCTGTGAAATAATCGCTATGGGTCATTTCACGAAACCATGTACTTTTGAAACACCACTTTTTGAAGCCAAAATTAAACGTTTTCGAATGTACAGTGTCTAGACCCCTTCCGATGTAAAAAAACCCCTGAATTTTTCGAATATCGATGTCTCTATGCAAAACGAGCTACCTGAAACCTGCTACAGGGGTTGGAAAGTGCCCCCCTGGGGGTCAAATTTTAATCCGAAATAAGTCATTATTCTGTAGGTTGACGGAGTGACACGCGAACCATGGTCTGTTTTTATGCAAGTCAGACCAATATGGTCCTCGTCAAGCCATTTGGAGCACTTGGGACCTAAAATTGATGCTGCTAGGGCATTCTTGGGTTAAAAATCGACCAATTTAGAACAAGCCTGTCGCAGAAGTTTTTCTAGCGCAACGGAGACAGCACCTACAGATACCATTTTATGCTCACGAACCAACCATGAGCGGGGGACGTCTAAGAAAAAATTTCAGGCAGATCCTTAGGCCTTGTAAAAAATGGCACCCCGATATGTTGAGTCGGGGGGCTACACCTCAGGTCGGGGGGGCTACAGCTTCCTACAACATGCAACGCGCCAAACTTTAGCTACTTCTATACATTCTACATGTAAGCTGATGTACAACAAATACAATTGATCATGGCTAGCTTACATTTAAGTGATGATACCAAGGACAATGCGTGTAATAGACGTGCGGGCAGGCAGAAGGGTTCCCTAGCTGCCCAGTTAACAGCACGGCCCCATATCATAGTGCAATGATGATGAACTTATATACTAATATGATTCTTGCGACCTTTGATCAAGGGCGTAGCCAGGAATTTTGAAAGGGGGGGTCGCGGCCTACAGTGGGTACCTAAAAGGGGGAGGTCCGGGGGGGTCGCGCTCAGAAATGTGAAAGCGGGGTCCAGAATTGGTATATTAAGTACGCCATAAACAAGTAAAAAATGAAACTGTTGGCAAAATAGCGAATTTTAATACAAAAATGTGAAGTTTGGTCAAAAATACGGTTGAAAATAATTGTTTTCTAGTGCGAGAGAGGATAGTTTTAGGACAATTTCCGACATGATTTTCAACAGGAATCGTTCAAAAAAAATTTGTTTGGGGTTGAGCCAAAAGGGGGGGTCGCGACCCCCGCCACCCCCCCCTGGCTACGCCCTTGCCTTCGATTACTTTTATTATACATGCGGTCGGGGGGGGCTACAGGTCGGGGGCGCTACACGCCAGGTCGGGGGGGGCTACATTTTGCATACCCCATTTTTGGCATTTTATGACCTTCGACCTCACAATGAAATAACACATGGACAGACGCTGATATTCTTTTTTTCAATAACACTTGTACTGATTACGATTACCGTTATATAGCATTTTTGGCGCTAGTGCACTTTGACGTTATTTACCAGCGTCTGAAAGCTGCCAGATTTGACCTTGGTCGGGGGGCTACATGTCACCAAAAAAATTTTCGGAAGCTTGACGTCAGCTTCAGTGTCGACGCTTACTTCCAAGTTTTTCCAGAAATATTAGCAAATACCAATGGATCACAGTGAAATGAAAAACACACATATGTATCACGTGCTAGCGATACGGCGAACGTTTATATTGGCACATGTGTTTTTGGCTTCATTTGGCCAACCCGGGTTGAGGGCCTCTGGCTTCTGCTATGTTTGGGCTACAGAGGTCTACCATACCTCGCTATGATCGTCGGATATGCTATTACTACATCTCACAGCGACATTAAATTTCCTTACAAAAGACTGGTGGTATGGGCCAAAAAGTGCCGATGTAGCCCCCCCAACTAAAATGACATGGTTTGGTGAAATGACCCCTATGAACTACGAGCCATTCCGAGTTATGTATTACAAGCCATATTGTTATATATAACATGTATATGTATAAAACTGTATATATAAATATGTTTCAGCAATGGTGTCTCAGCCGAATATTAGGCATCTCTAGACTGGACCACGTGTCCAACATCGAACTGCACGACGTGATCGGTCAACGAACGAAACTCAAATCCGAGATCAAAAAGCGACGGTTAAAATGGCTCGGGCACGTGCTGCGCATGCAAGATGACAGACTACCAAAGAAGGAGCTCCTACAACCGCCATCATGGAAAAGGTCAAGCGGACGAGTTGTCGTTAGCCGGAGAAGTGTGCTAGTATCAGATATGAAGCGTGCTTTCAAGGATGTGGCGTGGCGAACATAGCGGAGTCTACCAAACGAAATACTACGCGAGGCAGCGCAAGATCGGCCGAATTGGAAATCGCGGAGTAACGAAGCATTCGCGCCCCAAGCCGGGGCAACGTGACGGTGGTGTATAAAACTATATGTCATTTATCTGCGTAGTTCGGGTTCGGCCCCAGGTATTGGTTTCCACGAATATCCAGGTACGGGTATTCGTTTTCATAAATTCTGTGTCTGGGTCAGGTTATTTATTTTGCAAGATCCGGGTCCGGTTCCGGCTATTAATTTTGGATAGTTGCAATTCTAATAGATTCCGATTAAACCAAATTTTGATCGATTTTGTTTTAACACAATTAAATTTCGATTAAACAAATTTCGATCGATTGCGATCAAACGGAATTACGATTGCACTTATTTTTGGCCGCGACTGTAGGCATTACCGATTTATTCTCAACGAAATGGTGGGTGCTCTAAGTTCTTCAGTTTGTGACCACGTATGCGTTGAGGATGCTATGGTAAACTAATGATGTTTCCAAAAAGAACAGGTGTTGTTCCTATAACCAAGTATGAATAGTGTAAGATTGAATTAGTGCCACACATTTTGAAACTTTCGGAGCTCATATTCTAGATGCACTACAGCACCCCGTTCAAGCCATCAGTAAAATGTTTCAGCAGTATTTGCATCTTAACCTAGCATATTACATCTTAACCTAACATATCAGACCAGATTATGCAGTTCATGATCACAATTATTAATCTAAACACATGTATAGACAAAAATCATCGAACGAACGAAGATAGATAATGAAAGAACAGTCAGAAACCGACGACAAGGTATACTAGGACAATGTCTGCAACCCTCCAGCAGTAGTGTCAAACTTATTATAAAGCATCGATAACCAAATTGTTGAATCATTATGAGCAACGCCTTCGTCAAGAATATACTGTGACCGATAGTTCCTCAACGCTGGTTTAATCGTTATCTTGCGTCATAAACCATATCTGAAATCAAATGTCATTTTGTAGTATAGCGGGTCAAATAGTTCTGTTGCATACTGCAACCACAGTACTCGCCAAAAAATGAAACTGGCTTGCTTGAGACTTGTTTGTGACTCAGTTGAGGCACGCTCGAAATAAATCTGTCCTAAAAACTGCATTTGTTATTAGTTCCTGGCGCGTACTGTAATATTTCCATTTTCAAAGACATAAATTTCCTCAATATATATTTTTGAACAATTCCAACTCGCCGAATAAGACTAGTATCTCGCTACTGAGGAAGAAACGGATCGAGCGAGTTTCATCTATAGATGTTATTATTATGTAATAATCGCCTACAACAGGCTGTGTTTGATGTATATACCACCGTAATAGCCCTGAAACCACTGTAGCCTGTTACTGTCTGACAGGAGTTAAGGAACACCACCTATCTTGCATGTCACAAAAGCTCTAATAGCTAATTTACATGTACCTAAAACAAAACATAACCAAATAAGTGATAAGAGACTAATTCATTCAACTATATATATCTTGGAAATCGAGCTTGTTAATATTAAAATTCAGTCAAAACTCATGAAAAGGCATGAGATATTCGAGCTATACTCTGAATAGATAGACAAACGTATTCAAGACAAAAACCTATAGGTTGACCATTCCTTATGCTCTGCACGACATAAATAACGAATATAACGACGCAAAAGTATATAAATGCTGGAAATCGAGTTCGTCTACCTTAGACTCATTGTTAACCAGTGAAATGGCATAAAATATTCGTGCTGGACTTCAGGTAACAAAACTATCGCACTTAGACTTTGTATATAATGACCATTCTTGACTGACTGCAACCAAACAATAAAGATAGACTATATTTTGAAAACTTTAAACCTTAAACCCATTGCAAAGGCATAAAATTCATGGTGGGACTGTAGATAATAAAACCAATATATTCAGCAGCTTACTTAAAAACGTATGCATAGACAATCTTGTTGCCTTGCACGCAATACCTAACCAAATGTATGAAGACAGTCTACATTTTGGAAATCGTGTTCGTCGACCGCTAAGCCCTTTAAACCACTGAAAAGGTATAAACTAGTATCTCGTATGCGAAAGTGAAACGGAGCGACACTGGTTTAATTTATAAGTTATTCTGAGTAATTAACTTAACAGGGTGTGTTTGATGTATATGCCACCATAGACCATCTTAAACCCTTGACATATTGGTAAACCAAAAACTCGTCGGTTCTAAACATATCGAAAACAACTGACAGCGCATGAAGTATTTGTGCTGGGCTCTAGATAATCAATTCTTCGTAACCAGCCTGTCGGAAAATTGTATAGACAATTCTTGACGCCCCGACAGCAGTACATAACCAAACTACTGAAGACACGATATATTCTGGAAATCGGGTTCCCTAAACCCATTGATACCTATGAAAAGGCATAATTTAACACGTGACTATTGTATTCAGCGTTCAGAAAAATCTATATACAGACCACCTTTGACGCTATGCACGCAATATTTATTGGCCCTAAATTCATTACAAACATCTATATTTTTATCATTTTGACCCAGAAGATGGGGTCGAAGCTGTTCGCATTCAACTAAAGCGCACATTGTTATCACTTTTGCAATGTAATAAAAATTTGTCCAGATCTTGCGCGAAAAACTAAGGTATCGAGTCATACATAAGTATTAAGACCACATCATTGCATATATACATTTTTGAAATGTTTTTTAATTTCTTAATGGGTGAATCCATTTTAGCGCGTAAAGTTGGGCTGTTTTTGACACTTGAATTAATGACCTTTAAATCAATCACCACGAATAAATTAGGGTTTTATTTTATCTACTCTGTATCTACGGTTTTCGTGCATGAACGGAGTCAGGATTTGCAATACAGCAACATTGATGAACGCAGATAAACGAGTGAAAAGAAGAACTGTGTGCGCAAAAAGTGAGAAATGTGTGTACACGCAAATCGCAATCGTACATCACAGATCCGTGTTAGCTAAACTGCTAATCTTATCAAAAATCATCAATCGTAAGTTTTGACGAATTTTCCGGAGTCTTTTATAATATCCAGTATCATCCAGCTGCGGATCTGACTTGAATTTTTTTCTATTTTCAATACGTTCAATACGTTGAGCGTTACATAGATCTACTGTTTTTACATAGTTGGATACAGTGAATGCAATGGTGCTTAAGTCGAAAGCAGAAATTCGGCAAGCACTATTGCTCTGCAATGTATATTTTCTTAAAATTATAATTCATTTGAAAGTAACGATTTATAAATTTCTAAAATTTCCACGTAGCGTTGTTTTCTCATTAGGTTAACAGCATGAACAATTATATATTCATACACTGATGGAAATCTCCTGCTGGAAGTAACATCAAATTTTCTAACCTGAAACAAAAAAACCAAAACACGGGCTATTTTCAAAATTTCTATGCAATCCTATTTTTTCTAGCAAAAAGCAAATTATACAAAATCTATATATATATAGTAGCTGTATTTCAGATATTGCAGATATGTGTTTTCAAAAATGTGGCATGGCGAATATGGCGGAGGAATCGAAATACTACGCAAGGCGGCACAAGATGGCTGAATTCGAAATCGCGGACTAGCGAAACATTGGCGCCCCAACGCGGGGCAAGGTGATTACAAGTGATTTCAGATATATATAACTGGAGATTATTTTTCATCTTATCCGATATATACAAGTTTTGTTGGGTGCAATTTTGTCCACAACCAGTGCAATTGCGAAAATTCGATGCCAGCTATTGCCTTTTTTGGAATGTAAAAACACGCTTCACCCTACCGACCGCGATCATCACTCAGCTTCGTGATCACATTGAGGATCAAAGCAAACTTAGTATTAATACTAACAGTTCCTGTAGAGAATCTACTTATTTAGTACCATGACATGAATTGAAAAAAATTTAAATTACGCTGTTTTCAGAATACACGGATTATACTACTCAACATCAGTGCACCCGGTTACAAACACAATGGTAAGTTATTCCAGCTAAAATTACAGTGTGAAAGTGCAACTCAAATACAATTCTACAGCATACTTGACTTTACACGTTTTTTGTACAGTATACGATATCCACATTCGCGACAACGAATTGGATCTTTCGGACGAATATCAACTTCGTTATGGCATTCTGCAACAAAAACATGCAAAACTTGTAGTAGGATAAAAATATGAATATACTACGTATAAATACCGTTGCACTGTTACATTACTACAGAGAAAAATGTCTTAGCAGGCAACGAAAAAAAACAACAGAGCGCTGTAGGAAAATACTTCTTATACTGCTGTATTGGATAAATGCTATTTATTGTTTTGTTATTATAATCTGAATTTAATACGATAGTCAGGGTATTTGAAAAATGGTTTGGGTTAATTTGTACTTCTGGGCTCTCTAAATTAGGAAGGGGAGGTGGGGGCACCTGGAAGTTTTCGGTTGCCCTGGTTCAAAACAGGTGCCCCCGGTTCATGCCCTCTGGCAAAATTTTAGGCTCCCCGTGGTTCACCGCCTCTTGGAAAATTTTTTGCTTACAATCGGTCAAAGTACATAAAATTTGATCAAAATTTGTACTAAAATTGCGTTCTGAAGCCAAAAATTTCGCAAATTTAGTCAAAATTTGTTTCAAAACCGCTTTTTCTTTCCATCAAAAGCGTTTCGAAAGTGTTTCTGACACGATATTTAACCGTTTTTCACTTGGCAAGATGCCCCCTGGCAAAATCAACTTCGACTACTGGAACAGAAAATTTTTTAGTTTGATTAATGTTAACATTGGTGTTTTCTTCTTAAATTTCATAAATTACGGTTTCTATGCCACTAGCACACTTACAATCCGCCTTGAACCTGTACTTATGCACTAGTAGCTTGTCTCATCGCCAAGATGATGAATTCTGAGAGTTGAATATGTAATTTAGAGAGACATGCACAGTTTGCTTTGATTCAACAGTTGGTAATATATACTAGATCATGGTGTATCTATGGACACACAATGTGCATCTAGATAGAAAATAGATTCTTTACAAAACGGACAATATATATATAGTTTTACTCCAACATGAAGCTGATTTGGCTGAAATATATGAGCCCGCTATAGAGATACAGCCAAGACCATGTTTTCTCGCGCCCTTTTTTGACACGATCCCGTCCCATTCGACCCCCTTTTAAGGCCTAATGAAGTTGGAATACGTTTTTCGTCTCACTAGAGTACAACTAGAGGTTTTAAGCTTTCGGATGAGCTATCGTTCGAGTCAATAGACCCATTTGAAGTTGAGTTATGCCGCAAAAAAACCGAAAACGAACATAAACGAAATTTACTACTCTGGCCAGCGAGAACTCTTCGCTAGGCTCGTTTCATTCACTACTCAGAATTCAATAAATTAAACAAGATTCATCTCAACTGTTGCCATACCCGCTTTCCGTGGTCGGATCTGACCACGAGTTTTGGAGGAGTTTCTAAACTAGTGGTTACTCTTAGTGTATTAATTGCCCAAGTATTATATATTGCCTGACTGGCACTTCGAAGGATAATCAGGAAGCTCTGTTTTTATTTGAAATAGTCATTGAGCTCATACTAATCACAACACAGCGCAAATTAGCGTTCCTTTTGTCATTCGAATTCCTAGATTATACTTGAATAAATATTACCCGCGCAAAAATATTTCAAAGCATTCTGCCTAAGTCAAGCTGACTGAAATTTTGGTGTAACAATATGTATATAATATTCTAAAATATGGGGTCTTCTTAGCATAAGCACCAACAAGGTCACTCATATTCAGTCACAGTGCTAAAAACGTGCAACAGCTCGGTCAGTGCTAAAAACGACCATCGAGTTTCGAGCAAACGTCGAGCACTTCAACAATTTCGACCGCATTTCGCATAGTTCCAATCCATTGTGAAAAAACTTTAATATTTTAAACATTCTTTTATTATTTGATTTTTTCATTATCACGTTCGATTACATTTAGCGAACACATACTGAATATTGTTTGAACAGTTTCAGCAATGTAGAGCAAACAGCAGTCATTTCTGACAAGGCCTGTGATCACTATACCAGCATCGAAAAACTGGCTAATGTTTAGTGTATCTAAGTTGTTATGTTTATAACGAAGACAAAAATTTTTGAGTCATTTATAGCCATTTATGAAATTTGTTATAATGAATAGTTGTGTTCAGAACGACTTATTTTGCCCAAAAAATCCTCGATCAGTTGGGATCAGAGTATTTTAATAGTATTGTTTCCTGTAACCAACCAAACACTTAGTTTTAGGCTACCGAGAAGACACTATTTATATCGATGTTGTTCAATGGTATTTTGCAAAGAGGTATTTGACTCTGGTTGCACTGATTATTAAGACGGTAAACGTTGATTGTATATAAGTTTGCCTGTCCGCGGCCGAAAGTCCAATTTGTTACTTTCTGCGGTTACCGACTAGTTAATAGCTCAAAAAATACGTCTTTTTCAAATTATGTTTTATTGTTTGGTAGGATACTTTTGCAACAATATTTGCGGTTAACTTACACCAAACAGGCATCTACTTCATAACAATATTTAATTTACTGTGGATATTATTTAATTTTAGACCTAACACTCGTTGATTCAAAATGAACTGGAAATTTAGATATTTAGGGGATCCAGGTAAGGAAGCCAAAAAATGAGCAAATCCCAAAAGAAATCCAGAGGCGTGGGTTGGCTAAAGCAAAGCAAAAAAGACCACGGGCTTGCAGGTTTATGTCAAACGTCCGTGGCGAAATACCAAAGTTTGGACAGAAAGTCAAAGTTTCCGACATCTAAAGCTGGTTACTTGAATTTGGAAACATACATCAAGGAAAATATGCAACGCTACAGGACACCAATTCCAAAATCTGTTTGATTCCTTAATTTTCAACATTAAGGTTACAATATTGTTTTAAATCAAATTATAACATAACCCATAACACTGGATTCATGATATGCAGCTACCCAAGAACATAGACAAATTCTAGCCCCCAAAGTACAGCCAAATCATTGAAAACGCTAAAACCTGATGATTTTTATGCCAAAATTTTGGTTCATTTTGATCCCGTGGAGCATCTCACGAGGTAACGACAACCCCAATCGCCGTTGCAATTGACGAATTCAGCCGATTAATTAACTCTACACGAGCCCTCAACGTGCAACAAAATTTATCGAAACCTTTTTATTTACAATATATAAGTATAGATTGATATAAAGCCAGGATCCGCTTCTATCTAATACATACAATTCACTCATAAATACGGAACGAAGAAAGTAGAAATAAAGATGTACAAACTACGAATAAATACGAAATAAAGATATACGAATTATACAAAATTTTCAATAATTTCAAATTGACAAAAGTCAACAATAAACACCTAAAATTCTTGGGGTGAACGAGTCATAGTTCAGAAATGGCAGGATCGAAATTCTGGACCGAGACTGTTACGAAACATTATTGGGACCAGACCTTGTTTTAGTCGAAACACGGGACGCCAAATTTACGCGGTACCTTACATTTTGTGTAGGCATAACGGGATCGAAATCCTGCAGCGAAACAGTTATGTTGATGTCAGTCTTTGTCCTGGTCCAAATGATGAATTTGCCCGGTATTTTAAATAGGCCGTGTACTAACACTTGTACGTTATATTGACTTGACTTGTTGAACCATCAAACATTTCTGTTCATAGGTTGACCATAGATCAAATACTTGAAACACTGGCCTCCCCCGCCCGTGACTCTATCACTTGAAGTGTTCACGAAAATAACATTATTGATAATTCTTCTCTGAACGATATTAATGTAAACTCTAATTTAAAAAATATAATTACTGAAACGGTTTAGGACGAGATTAGCGATAGAGATAGGCGTAAACGGAATATTATAATATCCCGATTGGTCGAATCAGTCAGTAATGTAGCAACAGAGCGGAAAGAATACGACAAACAAAAAATATTGGAAATGTGTGAATCTGCTGAAATACCATTTGAGCCAAATGACGCTGTTAGTATCTATCGCTTGGGTAGAAAAAGAGCTGATAACATAACGCGATTAGTGAAACTAGTGTTTAAAAATGAAGAAAATAAACGTGAAATCTTAAAAACTGCAAAAACCTACGCAACTTACCAAATACTTCTGTCTTTAACAAATGCTTTATAAATTGTGACCGCACAAGTATGGAAATTGCTGAATTTAAAAAGCGATTAGCAAAAAATACATATGTGCGTGGTACGTCAACCGAGCAACAGCAACAAATGTCTACAAATCGTCGGGGGACGGCAACACTCAACAATGAGTGTGCCCAGTTATTGTGTAAATGACAATTCTTTTGTTAATAATGTAAATGTGTCAAATGATCATAGCTTATTTGTAATACCAAATCAAAAACACTCTGTTTTTACGTATTATCGATGTGTTTTGTTGAATGCGCGTTCCGTACTGAATAAGCTAAGAGATTTACAATTGTTAGCTGCAATTAAAAACGTTAACCTTTTGTTTGTAACTGAAACTTGGGCTTCATGCTTGGACGATGACGCCGCCTTACACTTGCCGGGTTATAAAATATATAGATCTGATAGAGTAGGCAGACGAGGTGGGGAGTAACTATCTTCGCTCGAGACAGTATAAATGTTCATCAAGTAGTAGTCGTTTCCACTTTTGAAGATATCGTCTCTTGCGAGGTGACTAATTAAAACGGATTAGCAATTTTGGTATCCTGTTTATATCGCTCCCCTCAATCTTCTACTGAAAACGACATAGAGCTTCAAAGTTACCTTAATGAGGTTTACAACAAAACAAACTATTTTCAGACTTGTTTATTTCGGGGCTTCAACATGCCTAGCATTGATTGGCTGTCCTCCAACTGGCCTGCAATGCACGATGACATCATGGATTGTGTTGTTAGTGCTGGATTCACACAAATGGTGTGTGAGCCGACTCGTGGAGCAAACATATTGGACCTAGCGTTTACAAACATTGAGAATGGCATTGCCGATGTTGAAACCGCACCTCCCTTAAAAACTTCTGACCATCTTTGTGTTTTCTTTAATATGGCAAATTGTGGGAACTCAACAACACGCAACAATAATGATCCAATTCGCTTACGAGATTGGTCTCGTGCTGCATTGGTTCCAATTAGGAGGTTTCTTAGAAGTTGTGATTGGGAGTCTTTTGTTGAGATAACGGACGTCAATGTGGCGCGGTCCTTCATTCTTTCTTATATACAGCTGGCAATTGATAAATTTGTGCCGTGGAAGCATACGCGTAGAAATAAAAAGCCTGTGTGGGCAAATGGTGCTTGTTGGCACGCCATGCTCCGTAAACTAAATGCCTATAGCCACTACAAACGGACAAATAGTGAAACGTCGTGGATTAAATACAAGCGGGCATCAGAAGATGCTAAATTTCACACAGAAAGTTCGATAAAAATTTTGAACGTAAACTGGCGTTAAACATTGACTGTGATCGAAAGTCATTTTTAATTATGCCTTGAATCATCAAAAAGTCAAACAAGGGATTGGACCAATGGTTCGTTCTAACGGCCAGCCTTCCTTAATTGCGGAGGACGATTGTAATGCTTTTAACGAGTATTTTTCTTCCGTGTTCAACGCCTGAGCTTTTCGTCAGCCGCTGCTATACTATCGCACCACAGCTCGCTTATCTTCATTAAGTTTTAGTGTGTCGGAAGTTATTGCTGCTATTAAGAATTCACGCAAAAATGCAGCGCCAGGTATGGACATAGTCAAAAATTTGTTCTTGCACGAAACATGGACGAAATTGCGTTGACCTTAACTCATATATTTAATTTGTCGTTGAGACTGGGTAAATTCCCCGGTGATTGGAAGGACGCAGTTGTTGAGCCCTTCTACAAGGCAAGGGTAACCGTACACAATGTCATAATTTTCGACCAATCAGTCTTACGTCGGCTTTTGGTAAGATATTGGAATCCTTGGTACGCCAACGTTTTTGGGCTTACTTATCGGATAATAATCTAATCTATTCTTCTCAGCAAGGTTTCACGGCAAAACGCTCAACTACATCCCAACTGCTGACTTTTTTAGATTTTGCCACAAAATGCATTGATTTAGGTGATTGAATGGATATTGCCTACATAGATTTCCAAAAAGCGTTCGATAAAGTAAATCACCTAGCTTTACTCCATAAATTAGAAATATACGGTATACACGGCAAATTATTAGAATGGTTTATGATTATCTTAGCGGACGGCGTCAATGTGTTCGAGTAAATGGAAAATCGTCTCAGTGGGCTCCTGTATCCAATGACGTCCCACAAGGGACAGTCTTAGGTCCAGTATTATTCTTACTTTTTGTCAATGACGTCGATGAATACGCCAGTGGATCCTTGCTAAAATTTGCCGATGATATACGCCTTACTCGCCGTATTGGAAATATTGTTCTGTCCTTGACTCCGACTCAATGCAACTTGATTTGGATGGTATTACAGAATTTTGCGAGCAATGGTGCCTTTCAGTCAATGAGTCTAAATGCCACGTGATGCACTGTGGTTATAAAAACCCACGCTCCTATGTATTAATTTGCAAATAACATTCTCCACGTTACCGATACCGAACGCGATCTAGGTGTTGTAATGTCTGCTGATATGAAATTTTCTCAGCACTGCGCATATGTTACCGCGAAAGCACATGGAACAATTTTTTTCTAAACACACCATCAAATTTTGCACTAAACACGTTTGGCTACAACTATATAAAGCTCTTGTACGGCAGCAAGTTGAGTATGCTGTTAGCATTTGGCGCCCTTATTTTGAAAGGAATATTTCTATGATCGAAAAAGTCCAAAGTCATGCAACAAAACTGCTGCCAAATCTCCGTCATCTTTCTTACGAAGACCGGCTAAATTATCTTGGAATACAAACCCTACGAGTGCGCCATCTTAGATCTGATTTGATATTGACCTATAAAATGGTGAATGGTTTAGTTGATGTAGATTACAACCGTTTCTTTAACCCTGGTTATGGTCAAACTCGCGGACATAGTATGAAGTTGCAGACAATCGATATTCCACCATTAGATATCCGATCAAATTTTTTTCCTCATCGTATCGTTCGTTTGTGGAATTCACTTCCTGAAAGTGTAGTGGCAGCGCGGTCGGTGTCATCGTTCAAGCATGGGCTAAAAATGCAATGTCTTACACTAATCGCTAATTACTATTGTTTTTTTCTCAACAACACACCTCGCACTGGCTAGGTCAGCTCTCCTCATGAGTCGGTATGTGGCGAAAGGAAGTCATTCAATGAATGTCAGTGGTGTCAGTTTCAATCGACATACCTCATGGGGAAGAGAGGTGCGCATAGCTGAGTTAATGAGCTTTTTTTGAGCTTTGTCTAGCAAATATCTAGCAAAATATCAAACATATATAACTCACCGCCACATATATAGATGATTGGTGTTCGTTTAGGTGGAGCTGCAGCAGCAGGTGCACCTGGCATTGGAGTTTGACCTCCTTCCATTATTAAAAGTAAATATCAGAATGGAAATATTGTTTATATTCCTGTAAATAATGAATTCAAACTGCTGAAAAATGTGTTCATAAGTTCCTCTGTGGGTTACCCCTTTAGAGTCGGACGCATCCTATCAACCCATATCCCCTCGCGCGGAGAAAATTTCTTAGAATCGGCACCTGTTAGAAAAAATAGATGACATATTTTAGTAAAAAATTTTGAATTCTTAAAAATTTCTAAAATTTACCCTCTCCAGATGAATGTACATGTATAACAGAGTGAATAATACAGTTAGCTTTGACTGGAAAGGTAAACACAGTTTCTTAGCAAAACTGCTACACCCCTTAAAGAACAAACTACCTTTTGGGGTGAGTGACTATAAAATATTCTTAATTCATGCGTAGTTAGTAGCAAAAACAAATCCAGGAAGTAAAATCGACTGATAGTTCGTTCACGTTCACTAAACTCGATGCCGTTCACACCCAGACTGAACTGGAACAAAAGCAATAATGCTAACATGTAAACTAAAACAAAAACTAGTGCTAATTATGCACATTATCACGAAAAGAACGAAAACGAGGAAACGGAAAAGAAAAGAAAACCCAGGGATGGAGGAATATAATAAGGGATTTGGTGAGCAACCCGGGTTTTTAGGTAATTTTGGAGATTTTGGGCGGGTTTGGACCGGAAACCCCTGGTACACCCTTGACAAAAACGCAACGTGCCGGTCATGCGGTTCAATAAGTATTAGCTACGTCGGCTATTTAATGATTAAAACCAAAAATAAACTACATCCGTCCACAATACTAGCATAATTCATTTGTTAACGTAAAACACCCAGTAAGCACAAAGATGACTAGCGCGTAATTCTTTTTACGCATAAACGGCGAAGACAACGTAGTAGCGCTCTCAAATCCATAATAATAATAATAATAATAATAAGTTCCCACCAACCAGCCCGGCAAGTAAGACAAGGCGTTATGACAGAAATAAAAAAGAAAGAAAACGAAGTATCAAATCATACTGGCAAATCTAGTTGATATAGGCTATGATATTTAACTAGTTCTGAAACATTATGGACCGATGGATTCCTAGCACTTGCGGTAATTATACAAAGAAAAAACAAACGCCTTACCCTACCCATTTTTTTTAATTTATTTCACAGCCACATGGTACTACTGGATGATCTCCAAGATGTCAACCTCGAAAACAACAACCCAGACTGAAAACGAAAACTAAAATCAGCTAACTGTATGATAGCTAATTGCATTTAAGAACGCACTTTATGCAAATTAGTTAGGAACGGAAACAAAAAAACGAAAAGATTCCCTTTGTAGTCTAATGGACGCCACCAATAACACAAAAAATGAAATACCTTAACGCCTTGGCTATGTAATAAATGTAAAATAATAGAGCCGACATTGTAATAAATGTAGAAAAAAATAAGATCATGGTCACACAATCAAAGTGGTAACATTCAGCTTGTATATCACCAAACGTAGTAAAAGGCACAACTAGAGGACTATATCTTTACGAGACGAATATAACGGGTTATTTTATAATTCCGTGGTTACTAAACAAAAGCACAAAATATGTGAACCACGTTTTACACGTTTAATCTGCTGAATACACTGTTGAAAATGCGGATTTTAAAAATTATGGATGAAACAGCAAAACTCATCGCATGCTAGTTTCATTGGTAATGCTAAACGTCTGATAGCCTATTTTGACATAGTACCACGTAGTGGCATATACGTTGTAAAATAATGTGGTCTATTTTGCGTCATTTGCCCAAATATTCATATGGAGGGTCGGACTAATGTAATAGTTTTGTCCTGTCGGCATACAGCATTCGTCGTATGCCACAAGTTTTGTTCTAAATTGGAACAGAAAATAAATTATAATTTTATATTCGACGGGGAAATATAACCAAAGTAGGTTGGGCGTGTTAAACAGAATATAAATTGGAAAGGCATTATAAAACGTTAGGGTTAATGGAAATTGGTGATCTACAGAACAGAACTCGTAAACTAGCTTCCCGCCCCGAATAATAAACGAGTGGCGAAAAACTGGACCGCGTCATGCCACAATGTACATAACATAACGTGGTATAGGTTTCGCAGTTTTCCTCAAGTATTGATTAGGACTTGTTGAAATAACGAAGCTATGTTCAGGGGCGGCGATTTTTCAGATGATTGGTGGGGCCCACATTTTTTGAATGCTGAGCTATCCACAAAAGCGTTTGACGTAGACTGGTTCAACTGCAGTAACAAGTAAAACGTGGACAAGTAAAGTATTGGTGCAGTTTCGTGCAGATGTAACTTCATAAAATTTGACGCCGCCACTCTATTTTATGCTTGAAATTAATGATCAGGAACGGTGAGGATAGACCCTTATAGCTACATACGACTGACTTAGCTATTTTACACAGCAAAATCTCAGCTCATTTTTATTTAAATATCTCCGAATGTATTTTTGGGGTTGTCGTTGCATTAGTAAAAGATCGTGGAATTTCAATAGCGTCAACCTCATCCGCGCAACAAACTTCAACGTAATTCAGTCGTGACTGTAACATGGTGCTGCGAAGCCATGTCTATACCCGTCCGAGGCAGCTAATAGATCGTTAACTTCGCAAGATGAGACCGGACAGACAAGCATGATCTGTAACGCGAAATCACGGAAAAGTATGAACGCCTGTAATAATCCTCAATCGATACAAACGCTCGCGCTGCACCTGGTCCAGTATTCCGGGCTGGCTACAAGGCTAAATCGTGGTATCTGGTGAAATAATTTCGTTATGGATACATAATAGCTCATCATTAACATCATAGATTCATTCGGAAGCACCTTTATGCGGCGTTCACGTTATAATGTCCCCAACGTTTGGAACCTATGTACCCCACACAGTGTCAGACACATTGTTGACAACAGGGTGTCTTAGAGACCCCCATGTTTATAATAAATTTTTTCAACGGTAGCTAGTTACGCGTATTACCACTTGCCGACAGTGTCAGGCACACCGTGTCTTCTGACAGTATTATCGACACTGTTCGGAATTCTTTGAGCAATGTTCATATGGGCTAGATACAAATATGGAGAATTTAGGAAAAACTCCACAGGACAGTTGACTAATAAACCGCATTCGCTACAGACGGTGTCCGTTATAGTTAATTCGCGCCAAATTGGTAGCTAAGGGTGTGTACGACGCTGTCTAAAAAATTTAGTAGTTAAGGGTGTGTCGTACACCCTCTTCATTTCATTTACTGTATGGGTGTAACCCTGACTGTCTATACGGTAGGGTCGCGACCACAGGGGATCAAAAGTTCCAAACAGCGGGGACGTTATAACGTGAACGCCGCATTAGACATGGGCAATGTGCTAAGTTATCCCAGCACCCAGGAGGCGGATGAATAATAGCTTAAACACATAACATCTAACTTTACTTAACGATCGTCTGAGCAGAAACATTATGCTTCGAGCGGCCTTGGTCAGGCAGTATTGAGATTTGGCGAGTTGTTGCAGTTTTTGTAGTGATAGTTGGCATGAGATTGTTGGTACAGGTTGTTATGGTTCAAATATATAGAGGAGTGATGGCAGGTGGACCCCTGATGTTTTTTGAACCGTTTGACAGCTTTCTTCCAGTTCTTAAAGTCCGACGACATTAATGCCTGCTCTTTCTTGGTGTCGAGAACCAGCCCATGTTGCGAATCAGCAGTAGAACATCTAAAGCACATGGTCGTTGTACATGATTGTTGGTACAGGTTGTTGTGGTTCAAATATATAGAGGAGTGATGGCAGGTGGACCCCTGATGTTTTTTGAACCGTTTGACAGCTTTCTTCCAGTTCTTAAAGTCCGACGACATTAATGCCTGCTCTTTCTTGGTGTCGAGAACCAGCCCATGTTGCGAATCAGCAGTAGAACATCTAAAGCACATGACACCGCTAACCAATGAATAATGAAGCCAAGATTAGGTGGTATACCACGTTTTAACGAATGAGCGTGTCCGTCCCTCCACTTTTTGAGAACGGGCAAGCGTTGAATCTGGGTGATTAGGCGTTTCAAATCCTCTTATTACGTCGCCCGAGGAAACTGTGTTGTGGTCCGCAGCCGCCGTTCCTGCTGCCGCTTGCTGATGTTATTCGATGGTTGGGCTACTGTCGTGACCTCACCAACCGCTTGAGATCTTCCTATGTCCGATTCAGCCGACTCACAAAAACACAACTGGGAATGTTCGAACATTGAAGAAGACGACGTGTCGCCGGTATTAATTTTTTCGCGTTTTTATTAGCTACTAGCGAAAATGCTTTTCGAATATCCGTTACGTCTATTTTCTTCACAACCAGCTAAAAATCACTACTTGACAAAATCGTAAAAGCTAAGGATGCGCAGAAATCACAAATCTTCTTATGTACGGGTATACGATTTTCGACACATCAGCACGTAAACGCTGTTCGTAGTGACTATATTGTGATTTAGCATCGCAGATTGCTGCCTAACTACCAGTAAACCGCGATTACTCATGGCAAAATCGATTGAAAAGCATTGAGAAAAATTTGAGGGAATTTAACAAACATTAAAGGAAATTAGACAAAAGTAAAGAAGAATTTTTAGTCCCAAAATATTCGAAAATTCGCCCCCGGACCCCTCGTTCTATGCTGTTCAAACGTTATAACGTCCGGTCCCAAAAGGTGACATGGACCGAAATCATAACGAGTTTCGGAATATTACAAGCAATTTCTTATTTTTCAAAATCGCTTGTTTTTTTCCGGTTTTCTTGACGGGCCTTATCGTTTACAAGATTTTCCTTTCCTGTTATGTAAACATTGTTGACATTTGTTTTTAACAATTTTCCAGACGTAAATGTAATTAAAGCTGGGGCCCATGTCAACTTTAGGGCCGAAGTATAATGCATGCCATGCCGTCCTTGATATACTAAGCCTTAGGCTTAGCCTAAGCTGAGATCCCTATATGGGCCATATACTAAGCCTAAGCCTAAATTTGGGGGCTGTCACCTCGCGAACCCCCACTCTAAGCTGTTATTTTTGCTAACGTTATAATGTCCGGCCCCTAAAGTTGACATGGGCCAAAACTAGCGTGTACAAGCCGGTCACCTCTTTTTGAATTCCAACAAAACTTGCATTGGGAATAACGACCTCGTTTAAAACCGTTTTAAGAATTATCGTGCAAGCACCATCAGTTATTGCAGTTGGTATTATAGTAATTTTAATAACACGTTATCATCGAAAGTTTGGATATACACTGAACTATATGGCAAACCTGGCAAATGGTAATAAATTTACAAAAAGTACACATTGAATATAATTACAAAGCTATTTCATTACCTTTATAATAGGCGCTTGGGAGTGTTGTAGAACATATTTGTTGTCGGGATGTACTAGGTTACCAAGGGGTTCCCCGGGGCTAAAATCCCAATTTTTATTAATTTTTCAATAAATTCCTTATTATACGTGTCCCCTAAATTTTAGTTTTTTAAAATCTTAAAATTTATTTAATTTCTAAACGTAATTGCATATTTCGCTTTAGTTTCACTCATTAGTTATATAGAGATAAGAGTTCAATTTTATTTTTGTTTTCATCTTAGCGTTAGGTTTTCGGAGTCAGCGGTACTACATCGACAGTTGGAGTGTTCATTATTTCTCTAATTGTTATGTTTACTGCTTGATTACCTAGCTAAATCGGCTGAAATTGTTACATGAGTTTTGTGGTTAATTTCTGGTATTAATGTATTTGGCTTAGTTACGATAGTACTGGTGCATACCGAGGCTTGTAGTCAGATAGCTTAACGTTGGCTGAAGTTAGTTTGATGTTTGTATAGCATTGACGCAAAGAACTGCGTGGATTGAATGAACAGTTGTGCTTAGTCCTGGCGAATACTAACTTATGTTGAGAAGCTTATACTCGGCTTTTTTTATTGGCTTTACGTTGAAGGAAACGCCTAAACACGGGTTTCCGATTTTGTTAGATCTTGCTCAAGTAATTCCTAATTTTCGGAGCGCAAAGAATGCGCGGAGCCAGTGATTTCATTATAACCGAGGAGAGGTTTGGAATGCATAGTGTTGTTAAATACCTTTGAGTAGCGGCACAAATAAGTGATCCTAACCCACTACTATCTTACTTAGTAATATTAATTTCCTTATAAATGGCAGTGAGAAGTGGCAATAATCCAAGTAGGGGCGATAGAATAGCGTAACTTTAGGACTAGTAATATCTTGAAAATTTCGGCCCCGCGGAGGCGAGTGAGTTACAACCCGGGTGAGAGCGCAGGTGGGACTCGAATAAATTTAGTAGTGCTACTACGTCGTTTGACAGCTGTCCGGGGTCGTCGGTGTTGGTAGTACTAGTCTTGAGAAGACCGAGCGAGTGAGGGGTTGACTTCGGACGACAACAATCTCCAGTACTCTACGCCTAATCACCAGCTGTTCCAGCCGTCTGGTGGCCTACGATTGTGCAAACTTCAACTACACAGTAGTCGACAGCTACTGTACAGTTTTAATAACGTGGTTCGGCAGCCGTCTGGGGTCGGCCTATTTTACATAACCGGCATTATTAGTGTAATTCTAAGGCCTAGGTTGAAGTAATCATATAATGCCATGGTGCACCAGCCGTCCGGGGGTGTGCTGTGTTAAACCCAGTAAAGTAACAGATAACATAAGTCTTAATCACTATTGGACCACTAGTTGCTATAACTTAGGGTTAAGGATTAGGTCAAATATTTGGTAGCTTTAACTTAACTTAAGGACTAAAGTAATAAATAGGGATTGTCGAGAGTACTGAAATCAGTGGATAAAACGTGTGCAAATTCAAGGGTCAGACCGTGCAATGTGGAAGTCATGCTGTGCAAATTCGAAAATCAGACAGTGTAAGAGCTGAGGGTCAGACAGTGCATCAACCTGGTGTGAGACGGTGCAAGAGCTTAGTGTTGAATTGTGCAAGCATTGTCGGTGGAGTACAAGAGTGGTCTAAAAATAATCCAATGCTAAAGAATAGTACTGCTGTTTGGATACGAGTACCCCGTTAATTGCTATTGAAATTTTTCCTAAAGGCAATCGTGAGCTCAAAATCATACGGTACTATAGAATAGTGCCGCGGCTTTTCATCACGAGCTAGAAGAACAGTACTACAATTTTAATACGGTAATCAAGAATACTGCTGCAAACGACACGGGTGTAATATCAGTGTATTAACATTTTTAATAAGTCCCCTTTTAATACCGATAGCCGTCATAAGAAAAATCCTCATCCAACCCCTACCCCCATAGAAACAAAACAAAGTAACATTTGTCAGGGTGTACTAGGCTACCAGGGCCATAGCTAGGACGAGGTATGGGGAGACAATTCCTCCTCCAAAACAGATGCTGCCTCCCCCAAAAATTTCAGCCCACCACAAAATAATATATATTTGTGTTTTCCACGTTTTAGTCGATTTGCGAACAGGTGAAATTATATATACGGTCATCACGATTACAACTTATTAATGGTTTGGAGCATTTTTGTAATATCTGTTTATTCGATGGACCTTTTGGTCATGTTGTTCTTCTACTTGGGTTCGAATTTCTATCTATATGTCTAGTTATTTTAGAGGCAAAAACAAAGTTTAAGGATTTTATGTTATTTCGTCTGTGGTAAGCTATTCCAAAATATATAGCTAATGGCTAGAGCTGCATCCGGGGACCAAGACCTAGTATTTTTTGCGAAAAATTCCATTGTCCCGTCCGGTTATTAACTTTGGAAGTCCTTTTCCAAACGTATATAACCTTTTGGCCATGGCGACAACATTTCGTTCAAGCACGGCGTTATGTGAGAGCAGCTTTTCGGTCCTCTCTAGGCTAGATACACCAACCAGGCGCACCCAGACGCACAAGCGAAAGAGAAATCTCTTACTCCTAGCATCTCAGAAGAAGCGCACGAAACAAATAGACTGGAGCTACTTTTTTCAACGATTTTAAGGACATTGCAAACTTCCATTACATTAAGTAAAGAGAAATCGCGCTTCGTTAGTTGTAACCACTAAAATAGATTCACCATTCACATTATGTGTGACTGAACTTAAAGCGCGTCCGTCGACCATCCTATTTTGTCATTTTCGAAAAAACCTGTTACAGAACGGTTTGTAGCATATATATTGAAAACTGGTCAAAGACGGTTCCGAACAGGACACTAGGATGTTTAGTGCGTGTTAAGATTAGTCGCGCAGTATATGGAAGAGAATGTTAGGCGAACTTAAAGTCGGTGTTAGATTCACCATTCACATCATGTGTGACTAAACCTAAAGCGCGTCCGTCGACCATCCTATTTTGTCATTTTCAAAAAAAAAACCTGTTACAGAACGGTTCGTAAAATATTGAAAACTGGTCAAAGACGGTTTCGAACAGGACGCTAGGATGGTTAGTGGGTGCGTGCTAAAATTAGTCGCGCAGTGTAATAAAGAGAATGTTGGACGGACTTAAAGTCGGTGTTAGTGCTAATTTTTCTTTAACTTGAAATCAACAGATGGGAATTTGTGTTTTCCATCGGGCTGATGTTAGCCCTACCCTAGTATGAAAGTTTCCAGCATGGAAAAGTCAGCACATGTTAACTTTAGGGGCGGACGTTATAACGTTAGAAAAAACAACATCTTAGAGCTAGTGGTTTGGGGGGGGGCAGCCGCCCCACTTAGGGTTAGACTTAGTACATGGGTAATACAGAGACTTTAGGCTTAGTATATCGAGAACGGCTTGGCATGCATTATACTTCGGCCCCTAAAGTTGACATGGGCCGAAAAGTCAATCGAAATCTGAGTTCACAGGAAGCCCAGGAGACATTAACACGCAGGATACTTTAGCTCTAGCATCAACTTAACCCTAACCCACTGTAGGATGATATTTGAAACAAAATTTTTAATATCTGACTATGACGCAATAGGTAAAAATCATGCCTCCCCTTGCAAGTTACTTGTCTAATCCAGGATTAGATCCTAGCTACGGCCTGTAGGCTAGCAAGGATCCCAGGATCCTAAATTCCACAAATTTTAGTTCAAAATTTCTATTTTCACCTTTTCACCTTCGTTCTCCAACGGACAGACATTTACAGTTGTTGGTTGATAGAAATGTCGACGTTGTACATTCGGTTTGTCCGTTCAGAAGGGCATTTAAGCCTCGTTGAAACGAGGCATGATGATGTGAAAATACAATAACAATATTACAATGGGAGCACATCGGAGGCATGGAGTCTCGCCTTAAACGATGACAGCGATGGTGCGTTAACTACATCATATGGGAGGCTATTCCAGAGCCGAACTGATCGGTGCGAGAAAAAGTTTCGCCGCAACTTAGGTCGTGGTGTGTCGATAATTTGTAACTTGAAGTTGTGCTCTCGAGTATGTTCCACGCCTTTCATAAAAACTGTTCGATTTGAAGATCGACATCGCCTCGGAACATTTTGAAAATTAGGATCATGTCACTGCGAATTCAACGTGATTCCAAAGTTTGAAGACCAAGAAATCGTAGCCGATCAGCGTAGCTCATATGACGAATAGATGGTAGCAATTTTGTGGCATGACGTTGTACGCGTTCAATTGCTGCGATATCTCTTAGTAAGTACGGATTCCAAGCATTCACCGCATATTCAACATGTGGCCGGATAAGTGCACGATACAAATTTAGCCAGACTTTTTTATTCCAGTTTTGGATGGTTCGTCGCAATAGATGAACGACTCGTAGTGCACGGGCTGATATTAAAGCACAGTGCTTCGAAAATTTCATACTATCACAAACAACGACTCCTAAGTCCTTCTCTTCTTTCGTGATACTAAGACAGTTATTCATGATCGAATAAGCTGCTCTAGGATTATCAGTGCCACAATGCATAATGTGGCATTTATTTTCATTTACTCCTAGGCACCTGGCCGTACAAAACTCGCTTAATCCAATGCTGTCTAGCTGTACGGAGTCAATATCCCAATCAGGAAGCGTACGATTAATACGGCGAGCAATTCGCAGGTCGTCTGCAAATTTATAGACCGAGCCCGAGACATATTCATCCACATCGTTGACAAAAATTAAGAATAAGATAGGGCCCAGTACGGAGCCCTGAGGCACTCCGCTCGTTACTGGACGCCACGAAGACTCGACACCATTTAAGCTAACGTATTGGCGACGGCCTTGTAGATAACTACGAAACCATAATAGCAATCTTCCGCAAATACCATAAACTTCCAGCTTGGCCAACAGCGCCTCATGATTCACACTATCAAACGCTTTTCTGAAGTCTACATATAGAACATCCATGCAGTCATTGTCATCAAGACGCTTCGTAGCAAAGTTAAGATACTCAAGTAGTTGAGTTGTTGTAGATCTCTTAGCACGAAAGCCATGCTGCGACGAATAGATTAACTTTTTACTTTCCATGTAATGCGCAAGTTTGTCACGTACAAGTCGCTCTAGAACATTACTAACAGCTGATGTTAAGCTGATTGGTCTGTCGTTTCTACAAGAAGACTTCTCACCTATTCCTTTGTAAATAGGGACAACCTTCGCATCCTTCCATGCGGATGGAAAAACACAAGTTTCCATCGAAACATTGAAAAGCGTCGTGAGGTTGCTTGCAATTACATGACGCGTCTCGTACAAAAATCTGTTCGAAATACTAACTATTCCCGGAGACGCATCAAGCTTTAGCTTACTGAGTGTTTCTAGAACGTTATCGGTATTAAACTCAAGTGACTCAAGGCAATGATTTGTTTTAGAAACAATATTTCCATGCAAAAATATATCAGTGTTAAACACGGAAGCGAAAAATTCGTTGAAAAGTTCACAGTGTTCTTGAGCTGATTCACTTAGCAAACCATCACTTCTCTTCATTGGGCCAACTTTCGGGTGAAAAGTCTTCTTTTTCTGTGCATATTTAAAAAAAATATTTCCGATCATTGTCTATGTTCTCCACTAGTTTTTGCTCATACCTCTTAATGGACTCCTCAATGTTCATAGTAGCTATACGCGATTTGTCTAAATAGTTTTGCCACGCTTGAGCAGTATTGGTGCGTTTATAGCGACGGAACGCATTCTGCCGACTTCGCATTGCAGTCCAACATGTTGAATCTGCGCAAATAGGTTTGCGGCGTCGATGACCACTCTTACGTTTTACAAATCTTGCAATAACATACTGCAGCACAACAAACATACGATCCCAAAACATGTCTGCACTACTGGCTGCTGTATCAATCTGACGCGATGCAATGAATGTATTTATCTCTCTCCATGGTGCTTGGGTCCAATCCAATCCAGGTCGGTTGGCAGGGGTTGACGCTATGTTTGTGCGGGTGTTACGCAAGGTGAACTCAACGCATAAATGATCTGAAGTTTTTAGCGGGGCTAATGTTGTGAAACCATCTATCGCATCAGAATCACTACAAAAGACCAAGTCAAGAATGTTTGAACCACGAGTATTCACTAAAACATGTTGCGACAAATCCGCAGAAATCACGCTGTCCATAAAAAGGTCATCCGCGCAGGGCCAGGTGAAGTTAAGCCAGTCTATTGTGGGCATATTAAAATCACCACAAATACAAATACACTTGTAGCTATGACAACTTGCAATTTTATCAAGCCAGTTCCTAAGACACAAATCGTTACTTGCCGAGGATGAAGGAGAGCGATACATACAGCACATTAGTATTTTTCCAACTGGCGCAGATAACTCGCAACAAGCCATATCTTCAAAAATAATTTCACACATGTTTGCACTGTTTATCGCACCGAGTTCGGCTCTTACAAGAATGATGGCTCCCCCACCGCGCTTATCAAGACGGTCCTGACGAAATAAAGTAAAACCCTCAATTTCTAGTTCACTGTCGCCGATTAAGCGAGAGGTCCATGTCTCCGTTATGCAAACAATATCATAATTATTCATTACAACAAATAATTCTAGTTCACAGAGTTTGTTCATGATTGAACGAGCATTTATCAGCACAACTTTGAAACCAATAAGACTAGTGTCGTTAACCAAAGTTTTAGAAAAAGAATTATTTACAGAAACATTTGAAAAACAAGAAGGACTACTGTCAATTACATTACTGTGTTTATGTACATTTATATTTACAAAGGAGGTGTTGCTATTATCTATTGGAGTCAATATTGAATCTTTTAGTTGGGTGCACTGTCGTCCCCCGCCCCTTGGGGTTTTCGCTTATTTGCTCTTTGTTTACGAACCTTATTAAATGCAGCTACTTCCGCTGGAGTTCGATCAGGATTAATATAAATCCCTCTAAATTCGTGACCATTTGGCAAATTACGTAGACACGCACCACCAGCCAAAGCAGCATTACGATCATCAACGGATTTGAGCACAACCTTCGAAAGACGAGGATTCTCGCCTTTAGCACCCAAGCGAAAAACATTTACCACATTTTCAACTGCAATGTTAACCTTACAGAAATTTAAAATTAACATTATTTTATCCATGTCATGCTGTTTACGCTCCTGGGCTATATCACTAGTTGATTCAATCACATTTGGAATAATGACATTTACTTTACGACGATCTCTGTCGTCTATCTCAGCAAGAATGCGCGAGGCCATCACATTTTCGTGGATTGGATTACTGATACTCTCGCTGGTAGGGCTTACGTTTTCCACAGGAATGGCATTTGCGGTAGGATTTATAGGGGTGACCCCTTGCGAAAGGGCGTCTATTTTTTGAGCAAGCCCCAATACCATTTGTTCTAACTTTTCTTGACCAGCTTCAAACTTGGCCAGCCTGCTCTCAAGAGTGACAAGTGGTGCAAGGTCATCATCGATAGCCGCTCGACATGAGAAGCAAAACCAGCGAAGACCGCTGGCTGGTTTGCCAGCATCAGCTAAAACAGCATTACTAACCTTCGAACACTTCTTGTGGTAGACCAGTTGACATTTTGCACAATTTATTTGAGAATCAATTTCATTCACAGGCAAGGCACAAGTTGGTTCACCACACCGCAGTTTTTCAGCACCAACCACCATTTGTGATAAGCACGATCCATTAGACATTGCAATAGTGTTATTTTAATTATAATTCAATAATTCTGAATTTAAACCAAATAGTATGCACAGAATATGATAATAAACCCGAAACTGCTATATTAATTAATAACATAATTCAGGTAGTCGCAACATAAAATTAAAACAACGAAGACACGAAACAAGCTAAGCTGTAGAGAAATATATTGGATGAGTTCAGAACGGCAACTAGCTTCAGAATCGAAGTATGTAAGAAAGCTAATATGCAAATTAGTTGGCAACAAGATTCCATTATAATATATCTTACATTAATATACATTTAGATAAAATTATTATGATAAACAAAAATTTCATGGTATTGCTGTATGAGAATCTTGCTTTGTAGGCCTCATTGCTATTATGCCCGTTGCTGTACGATCATAGCACTAATATTTAGTCAGAGATCATGTAAAAAAACAAGGGTGTAAAAGCATCGTAACAAATTTAGCGATGATCTCAATCAAAGCCAGAAATCAACTGTATATAAAAAATAAAAATAATATTTAGCTTTGGTAAAAGCTAATATGCAAATTAGCGTTCATCACAAATAAACAAAAAGAATTTAAAACAGCAATAATGATACTACTAGTAAACCTAATAAATTACGAAAAGTGAGCGGAGCAATTCAACTAACTATTTTATAACTTCAATTTATAACTAGTAAACGTAAAAAATTACAAAAAGTGAGCGGAGCAACAGACAAAGTATTTGATATCTTATTTGTGTGTATATGTGCTTCAACTATTTAATCAATTTATAATAAGTATCACGTGTTAGGCAATTGATGTCAAATCCACCGTACAAAAAGTTCGCTAGTTAAGAAATTAGCTAAATAATGACATCAACTAATTAGCTAATTAATTACTAATTAACACCCATGATAAAATCATAGAGCTTTAAAAGCCACATATTCATAATCAGCGACATCGAAAACCCCCGAGCGCAACAAATTAACAATTTTGAAGTGATTTGAAAATTTGCATAAAATTAGCTAGTTAATTAACCAATTAATTAGCATATACAGCCAGGTTTTAGAGGTTCACAAATGTCATGTTCGTGGTCAGCGACATAGAAAACCCCCGGGTGCAATTTATTTTTAGTTTTTGAACACTTTGAAAATTTTCAAAAAATTAGCTAATTAACAATTAATCAGTAATTAGTTAATTAACGAACTAATTACCATGTTTTAACTTCTCCAAAAGTGAATAAGCACCAGATTCACAATCACCATGGCGAGTAGTATATGCAGGGGATGTAGTATATGCACCAAAATAATACCTTTACACTTATTATTTATTTAAATATATGCAATTTTTGTTTGAAAATGCTAATAGGCTAACACCCTTAACTAATTAGGTAATTGCTAATTAACTGAAGCAAATTTTGACAAAATCTATATGTCTTAGACCTGTCCGATATTAGGCATTTGAAACAAAAAGTTTTTTAAAATCGACCTAGAAGTTATTGAGGAGTTCAACGGATGGACGGACGGACAGATGGTGCCGAATTTTCCCCCTATGACAAAAGCAAAAATCTTCGCTCCGCTTAATAATGCATTATGCATTATTACAGTAATACTAATTTTTTATTTCATTATGGGTTTGTGGGGGTAGGGTGAAAGTATTATTTTTATGTGGGCTATCGCTATTTATATGGGGAAGGGATTCTTCACTGAAGATTGTGTGGTCCGAGGTGTGGCCAGTAGAATGCCCGTGGGAGAGCGGGTGTCGGCAGGCGTTCTTTTGGGTGCGACTTTTGTCTTGCTAGGCTGCGTGACTAAGACAAAGATTCGTATTTTAAGAAGCTCGGCACCAAAGACACGAGTGGAAATGTTTATTTTAGTAAAACAGTTAGGTGCACGGCATCCAGTTCAGTATGAAGTTCTTTCCGATTGCGCTGACTTTGGCCACTCTAATTTTAACTAACTTTCGGCTATTCTGTTTATGATCTGGCCTTTTTTGTCACTGTGTCTTTTGGTTGTAATACTATTAAGATTTAGGTTATTTATTACTTTATTAGGTCTCTTGCGAGATTAATACAGAATATCGCGACCGCAGATACTCCGTAATGCTATTTAATTACCTTAGCCTAGGACCTTAAATTTAAGTTGTTAATAACCCCCATCTTATGTAACGTACACCCGATCGGAATGCTCGACGGTTATATTATGAACTAGGTTGTCACAATCGCAAACATTTTAGTTGGACCTTTCAGCTCGTCTCCCAACATCCGATCCGAATGCTGACAGAAATGGTTGAGAAATAACTGAAAAAACTTAAGACGTGTCCTCCTAATGCCAACCTCTGTTCACTCACCACGGATGCTCAAGAAGTCTCCCTTGATTTTGCGCAACTCGTTCAATGCTCACTCCACGGGCAGAAATTTGATACATATTTTCTAATAATTATCCTATGCCACTGATACATTAGTATATGCTTAATTCTTTAAGCCGATACCTCCTATACTTTTGTGTTGCACCACCGCTATTGAACTATGTCTCTTGATATCAGGTACTTGTGGGTATTCTTAGGCGTAATGTGATCTTGGTTCGCCGTAGCACATGTACTTCGACAACTTATAACGACGTTATATTATTTTACGCAGAAAGCGGTAAACCCAAGAGCAAAACGCAAAGGACTTCTGCGACACTGTCCCTGAACTACAACTTCTGACTCAATTCTTTGCCTATAAACATAACACAAGGAAGTAAAATCAAAAACAGTTGAACACGACTCGACGACCAACTCTAAGTCACCACAACTAAAACTAGAAAATCAATTGAAATCAATCCCCGGGAGCTTAGGGACCCGACATAGCCTAAAAATAAAGAATGGGGTGGTTTTGTGCCTATAACTCAACTATTTCGCTTAGGTGACCTCCTATACTAATATATTACATGAAAATTGCTATATATAATCAATTAACCAGTCATTTGCAACAACTATGATTAGCTACGTGATTTTCTTGTGTTTTGTTTGCACTATTGGAAAGCGTAATACTAGGCTGTGTTTTTTTTTTTTGTGATATTTTGTTGTTTGTTATTCACAGTTAAAATTAAACGTAAGGTCCCTTAAAATTTGGCACTTAATACCATATGTCCCTTAATACCAATGTGTACTATATAATCAATTAACCAGTATCTTTTTTGGTTTTTTTTGTGTCGTTTTATTTCGTGGTTTATTTGGGAATGTTTGAAATTACATAAAAACCCGGGACCCAGGAACTTGGAGGGATGTTGCTCCCCAAAAATCAAGATTGGTGGCGTGTACTTCGTAGTTTCTCTGTCTCAAATTTTCCGCAAATATTTGCCTATTATTCAAAAATTTCTACGCACTTTCGGCCCGGGTGGCAGTGGTGCTACATATTGGTTGAGAAAGAAACGCTGAACCTCATCGATAACTTTTAACTCCTATAGACACCTATGCCCCCAATGTGTTTGGCCCATGTCAACTTTAGGGGCCGAAGTATAATGTATGTCATGCTGTTCTCGAGATACTAAGCATAAGCCTTAGTCTTAGCGTAGGCTAATGTCCCTATATGACCCACGTTCTAAGCCTAAGCCTGAGTCGGGGAGCTGCCACCCCCGAACTCATGCTCTAAGCTGTTCTTTTTCTTACCTTATAACGCTCGGCCCCTAAAGTTGACATGGGCCATGTGTTTTATCTTCTCTTGCTGCTCAGATGTGTTTATGTCAGCTAGTCGAACCCCCACCCCCCTTCCTCCACATATGTGTTTATTATTTCTCTTGCATCCCCATGTTTGCCCCCGAACTTAAAATCGTTTCCATGTGCCTGGCTAGTCACGAATCGACTTATATGATTATGAATTTTTATGGTGATCCTGACATATAGTCACCCTGCTTAAAAATAGATATTTCATAGAAAGGGTTCAGCGGTAACTAGAAATTCTTTCAATCTTTAGAATTCTCGTAGGAATTTTGTAAACTTAATTTTTTAGATTCCCGATGGAATTTGAGAATTTTCAGTTTCCAACATTTCCGAAATTTTCCTTTTCCATATTCTGAGTTTCCAAACACACAGTTTCTAATTTAATTGAGTTTAAGCAATTTTCCTATTTCCGTGGAACTTGAAAAACTGAAGTTCTTAGATTCCTCGAAAATTTTGAGATTCCTATTTTCAAACTTTCCAAAATTCACAGCTGCTATTTAATTTTCAGTTTCATAAATTTAACTGAATTTGCAAATTTTTTTTCATTCCTCAATTATTTATCAGGTAATACTGAGTGCTGTCTCCTACCTGCCAGCATTTGACACGGTTATATGTGTGTCGCTTCACATATCAAAGAGAGCACCTATTGTGTTCGATGATGTTAATTAGCAACTATCGCATATAGAATTAGTCCACACACTGTCGCAAGTTTGTTACAAACACTAGATACTGTCAGGATGCGCGCAGGTAAAATGTGATTTGAATGCCTGCAGTATTTGCGGGATTATTCATGGTGGTTGTTGTCGTGTATAGCCAATTCCGCCATTGTCCGAGTTTGGAATTTCGCCGTGCGACACATTTTGATGCTTAGGCTTCGACTACATGGGACTGTTGTTGATTAAGCCGCAAGGACAAGATCATCGTTTCAATATGCCTCTTCACGTGTGCTGTCGTTCGGGTAATACATTCGAAGATTGTTGAAAACGTCACGGCTTAACAATATGTGTTGTGCCTTCGTATTTTCTTTGCCAGGTTCGGAAAACCACGCTTGATTGTGCTCGACAATGCTAAGCACTGCGAGAAACGCGGTGTGTAAGCCACTCCGGCTCAGTGTTCTTGTCGATGAAACGGTACAAGATTTTGTAGCGATGTGTGGAATTGAATGGAAGCTCAAAACTGAACTTTCAGTGTGGATGGGAGAACTTTACTTGCGCATGGTCGGCATCGTAGAAGTCTGCCTTCAACGAATCGGCAGGCTGCATATCATTAAGCGAACTATAAACAGTCATTGCGGAAGTTACAGTCGCGTTAAATGCTCAGTCATTGGTTATATCGACGCTGACTTATTAACGCAATCACCCATCACAGCGACACACCGCTTAGGTGGTCAAGAACATATCGTTCCAAAAACTTCTCCAATGGTACAGTCACCAAACGACTCCCGAACAGCTTGTGGTCGCTTGGTGAGATACGCAAGCGTTGCTGAACAACTTTTCGAGAACTTGCCGCGATCAACGTTACTAGAACTCCGTGTTCAAGCAAAAACACAGAAACAACACGACGTTTGCAATACTCCGCCATCTGTCGGTCAAAGACATTCTCCCACATAACACTTGGAACATATTGAAAGTGGTGGATCTACGCAGTGGAACAGAGGGCCACTACCGCTCCCTCAATCTCGCGCTATCGAACAAAAAGACGATAAATTGTTCGCTTCGTCCAGTTTATCCATTGGAACACGCAACGTTTGTCGCCGGTGGTAGGGTTAGCAATAAACCACTTAATGCTAACCCAATTGCGAAATTACTGGGACAAAAGAAATTTCGCCCGCGACGAACGATAAATTAACAACATCGATAGCGATTCGGAGTACTCTGTCGAATCCTGAGTGTAATATTACTCCTTTCGCCACAAATCGGTTGTGATTTTCGTCAGTTTATAGTAGCACTTGGTGACAAGTTTCTTATTATAGTAATAAAATTCGTATAGTTCATTTGCAGATATTTCAATTCAAACAACAATTCAAATATTTTACATCAACTGCGAGAGCCCTATATCACCTTTACTATCGCTTCAACCTGCCTTTCAATCCCATCGGACGGTTGTTAACCATTTTGTCAATGATTCGTAACTACATAACTTTTAAAGCAAATGGACAAACATGACGTCGCCAGCAATCTGCGCAAAAAGGAACAATTGACTGGCAATCCCCGAGAGATTGATCAACGGTTTCGTATTTTATGCTCGAAGTTCTTGTTGAATTTGTTCGCCTCTAAGGGCCAAGTATTAATACATTTCCAGATGCTTTCTTGGCTATCGTACAAGCTATTTCCAGTATTGAGACCATTCTGAAATGGCCCAGCAACACGCCTTGGACATGGTTGAGGCACGATGCGTCAACTGATTTAACGAACAATAGTGGTCGTTAAATGGTAAATTTCCAGGATAAAAATCAAGCCCTATGCGCCAAGTCAGATTAATTCGATGCTAACCACACGAACCTATGACATATCATCATTCGATGTGGCAGAGAAATTCCTGCAATCAAGCCGATCGAATTCATCATGCTCAAACATTACTACAGCTACCGGTGGTAAAGAGGGCACCTTTTGTGGATTAATGTCGCGGGAAACATCATCGGGAGCGTCACATCGCGCACAGAAGCGACAGTGAGGATTTGCATAAATAACTAATGTCGAATTAGCGGTTTTTGTAACTTTAACGAAAGCGTTGACAGTGACGATTGTTGAGGCGTTGGTAATTTATTCTTTTTATCACCTTGTTAGACGTGTGTTGATACGATATTTTCCAGGCTTATTCGTCATTTATAGCATTATGTCTTAGGTTTTGACGTTATTCACAGACGTTTTCTCCATATTCATACTGAAAAACGTGTAGTTATAGTTAATTTAGAAAATATTCAATCATTTTCTGTGGGCATTCCCAGCATTTTGCCTCGTGAACCTTGTCTAAGTTTCTATATCTTATGGCACTAATATGATGTAAATTTCACCATCAATGCTGTCAGCATCAAATCATTTGAATGATAAAATAAAAAATACAATTATCATATCCCGTCCCGGAAAATTTTATAGTGATAATCCAGTTTCATCCAGCATCGTTATAGTTGTCCGGTTGCTGAAGTTACATATGTCATTGTGCAATTACGCAAAACAATAACCTTGGACTAATGGATATTATGTTGTAATTGGCGAGCGCCAGGTACCAGGTTTCCTGGACCCGGTATCGTGGGACAAAACAACCGTTGACGAGCAACTATAATGTACTTATCCAACAGTATGATTTGTCAATTAACATTTGGGAAATGAAGCTTAACATATTTCCCTGATGTGGTGTCGTAACGGCACTTTTAACGCATGTACGAGTCTCTCCTAATTCATAAAATATTTCAAATTATAAAATCGCCTCACACCAGATAGATATTTCCGATGCAAATTTTTCACAAAATCCTAACTATTTTTGAAACTGGAAAGTTTGCCGGGCTGTGCTACTATGATTTTGACGACTACGAGACCACCACACTCGTCGTTTTCCTGTAAAAAATCTAAATGAATCCAAACGAAAACATAAAAGTGAAAAGCTAAAATCATTACCAGAAGCGCTTACACAAAGAGTTGTAGAAAGTCTAGCTGAATTGGAACATATGTTTATTGTATGCTGTATATGTATGAGTGCATTATTTTTATCTTGCTTTATGTTGCCTTTTCAATTATTATCAAGCCTAAAATTTAAAAAAACTTTGTCTTGCTACATAGGCTTTGACTTTGCAGAGTACAAAGGGAAAATGCCTGCGCTAAAAAAGGAAAACATTTCCCGATTTCTGAAAAGTGGTGGGGCATCCTTCTGTTGCAGCGCCCCTGTCCTTAGCACTTTAATTTATTTAACTTACAGAATTATCTGTTTATCAGATTATGGTCCAGCAGTAGGTAAAAACTTGAGCGGGACCGTAAATACTAACCCAGAACGTAGTCAGTTCTTGGCTTACTACAGATGTTGCCGAGGTGGTCAAGCCCTTTTCACGGGATTTAGTAAGAATTTACATTTGAAGATGAGTTAAAACGTTGTTTTACCGACAGACATCAAGTAAACTATTTTACTTTATTTCCAAGAATATAAATATTCAGAATCTTTGCTACCAAATATTTCATACTAGTTGTTGAATGTACAAATGTCACATGGTTATTGTTTATTTTCTTACGCCGCTCGCAAACTACTACAGGACTTAAAAAATAGCATACTGAAAACTAGCTCGAAAATTCTGCAAAAATCCCTTATCTTCCTTATAGTATAACTACGTAGCTACGGAAACACGTAATGTATGGATTTATAGAAAATATATTTTTTTGTCAGGGAATTAGAAGGCTACCAAGGTGTTCCCGGGGCTACAATCCCCATTTTTGTTATTTCTCACTAAAATATCTCATATCGCTCCCACAAAAGTTTGATTTCTCGAAATTTTAAAATTTTAAAACTTACTGTACTTTTTCTGTTCTAATTTGCATAATTTTTCATTAGTTTTAATTATTAGCTATGTATAAGTTTACTTTTCAATTTTCATTCTAGTTTAGTCTTGGTCTGGATTTCAGCAAATACAGGACCTGCTTCTAAACAATTTAAATTTCCTGGATTTGGTTGTTTTTTGTTTTTACGCGATTAGTTACCTATAGTATTGTTTTCGGTTTTTGTTTTATCCTGGCTTAATGTGGCGGCAGAAACGTTGTGCGTGCTGAAGGAGGGTATTGAGGCATTCTTGCCTGAGCATAGTACTGCAGCTGTCCAACTGTAAAGGTGCTTATACTCGGCCCTTAGCCCAATGGACTAGTATTCTGAACCAGGAAACGCCTATACTCTAATTTCCTTATAGTAGCTTCTGGCACATGTCGGGGTCCCGTAGGGTACCCAGGGGTTTCCGGGGCTAAAATCCCAATTTTTCTTGTTTTTCACTAAACCGTTTATTATACGTTTCCCCCGAATTTCAAGTTTTACAAAATTCTAAAATTTTAAAACTTAGTTTCTTTTTCTAATTTGCATAAAATCCATTTGTTTTTTTAGTTGCTATGTGCAGTTAGGTTATGTTTTCTTTTAGTTTTTCAGTCTGTTCTTAGTTTTCATAGAATGAGCGGACAAGTTCTATGTTTATTCGAATGTAATTTAGCGGCATAGTTTTTAAATTTTACGGATTACCTAGCTAATGTTGTGGTTATAATTTTCGTTTAATTACGGTTTTATGCGTTTTGCGTTTTAATGTTGTAGTATTAGCGGAGCGTGTGGAGACTGAGAGCGGCACCGATAGCATATACGGGTACTCTATATTGTCCTACTGGAAAGGTGCCTATACTCGGCCCTTCGCCCAGTGGACTAGCGGTTGTGAATTTAGAAACGCCTACACTCGGGTTTTCTATACGAAAGGATTGGCTGCATAGTAGTAAAGCTACGGTGCGCAAAGAATGCGCGATATTTACTGTATCAGTGGTGAGCGGAGAATGTAAAGCAAATCATAGGCTCGCTTTGTGAAGATCTGTAGAGTGGCACGAACGCGTCTAGTATTCCTGAGCCGCAGCACAAATATGTAATGGTTGGGGCTGGTGCCTTTTGCACATTTCAAAATTTTTCAATTTCTATTTACAACAGTGGGACCGGCCTCCACTCCCGCCGTGGCACTTCCTGTCATCCTCGGCATGGAATATGAGTGTATAATTAGTGTAAAAGTATATATAACTTGTTACCTTAGCTTACGACTAGCTATGTAATTTTGTATAAATATATACAACATATCAAATCTATATAATTTCTCAAAATTAACCCCTACCATCCTATATCCCAACACCCAAATTTCATATTTAAAAACTTCTTAAAACTTATTCTTTCCTTTTAAATACCATATTCCCAGGGAGTAACCGGAATTCCGGTTCCGGTTCCGGCGAAAATCGTGTTCCGGTTGCGGTTCCGGCAAAGGGCAAAAACCATACCAGAACCGGAATTCCGGTTTAAAAATTTTGCTTGAAATTTTCCACATTTTTGCTTCATCTCTGATCCAAAAATATGTAATATATATTATACAATGATCAAGCTCCACAATCAAGCAAAAGAAAAGATTAATTAAGCAATTTGCCGTGTGAAACGTAAGTAGGTCACATAATTTCAGTAGGAGTTGTTCATAATAACCTGCAGGAGTTTGTTAACAAAACAAAGCCAGGTGGATGCTTGTAGCAGCTATTTTGCACATGCAGAAGTCTGCCGGGTACGTTTGAATTAAAACAGTCCAATTCGGCAACATAGTATGGCTTACGTAGAAGTACTTAGCATATGCTTGGCTACTATAAATTGCGCCAAGCGCCAGCCAGTGCGCTTGTAAACTTTGTAAATCAGGCGAAATTAAAGTGAAGTAACATTATCTACAACGCAGCCAAAAACTGCTTTCTTGGCAATGAACTGGATTTATTGAAACTGTGCGAGCAGTATAACAGTTTGTCTCATTTATAGCATTATGATTAGAAAGTTATCATCATTATCATCTAACTGACGAGCACTGTTTGTCCAACGCTTTGTCTCTTACCACTGATCAGAAAATTATTTTTATGTATTAATTTTTCCTGAATCATAAACCAATAATTTCAAGTTTCCTACAGAACAACATCTAACAAACGTATGTGTAGTAAAGGGAGGCGAATAGGGACAGAGCGAAAGCGTTTTTATTCTTCGCTCTATGCGTTGTAAGCACATTCAATTTGACGCAGTATACGCAAGGGTGTATAGTAGAAGGCATTTTTTGCTCTGGGTGTCCAATAAAACGACATATTGATCGATAAATAAACATTATTAGCTTCCTCAGTCTCTTTAAAGTTTCAGAACGGAAATAATGTCATGGCAATATATTAAGTTTAATGTAACAGTTATTTTTAATGCATTTTAAGTCGACTATACCTTAATTTCTTCCTTCATATCTTTTACTAAATATAAATTTCGAAGACCAGGTTCCGGTTCCGGATCCGGTTTAAATGGACGGTTCCGGTTGATGGTTCCGGTTCCGGTAAATTTCGGTTCCGGTTATTCCCTGCCTATTCTCTAACCCATACCCCCTATTTATCCACCACCTCTCAATATAACTAAAATTAAACAAAATCCCATTTTTACCCAATTTCCAACTTTTTCAATCAAAATTTAAACCCCTCCCTCTCACCCAATACCTAACCAATACCCTCCAAAATTCAATATTTTCCTCCCCCCATCCCTCTACTAAAATCTACAAAATTCCCCTTTCCCCTCCTACTTCTTTCCACAAATTTCTCCCTTCCCAAAATCTCCATTTTTTCCCTTTCCTCATTTTTTCAACACCCCTAACCTCCCCAATACCCCACCAAAAACCACCATTTTTTATATCCTTTACCCCTTATTTCCCCCTCACCTCATATCTATCCCACCCCTTTCTCCTCCTTTTTATTTCCTTTAAATTTTCCTTTTCCTAAAATTTCCATTTTTTCCAACTTTTCACATTTTTCAAACATCTCCTATTTTCTCAAATCTTAACCCCCACTCCTCAAATTTCCAATTTCAACTCCCCAACGTACCCCCTTCATCATATTAAAATTTCACAATCCATCTCTCTACTTTTCTCAAACTACACCCCCACCTTCCTACCCCCATTTCTCATTTTAAATTTTCCATTAAAATTCCCCTAAATTATATAGTAAATATATAATATATATGTTATTATTTTCGCGTGTACCGCGTATAACTCTAATACGGTACGCGATGCCGTTTGTTTTCGTCAGATTGACGTATTCGATATTTACGAATGGTTACTTGCGTGGATATAGTGAATGGGCATTAAGATGTATTATGATTATTATTATGTTTTGAAATATAAGAATGGACGACCTAGCTAGGACTTGTTACGTGTACAATGCGTTTTACCATTTAAATTTGATATAGATAGTTTTGCTATATTGTATTGCGATGGGTAGTTATCGACTTGGGGTTCTTAGTGTTAGTTTTAAGTTAATCTAGGACGTGTAATTATCCGGAGGATATAGCTAATAATGTTTTGCATGATTTTTGATTCAAAAGTTTTGAGCTCCTCATAGTTTCACTTAATCGTTCATCTCACGCGCCGTTGGGCGAAGAGGAATCGCAGAATTTGTTATATTATTAGCCATGAGTGGTTATAGACTTCTTCAGCTTTTCGAATTGTTTGCGCAGAGTATTTTTATAATAGTAGGACAATGTTTAATGTCGTTAGGGTACCATTGTACCCGATTTGCCTCTTTGTGCGTTCTGCATACTGTTGAGCGTGTTGAATCACGAGTCAAAACGTGATTATTTGTATTTTCCAACGTCAGCCGAAATCACACGTGTGGTATATATAACAAATCGCCTGATGATTAATGATGAGTAAGCTAAGTGAGGTGGCGCGCTTATTACGTGTGTATCCTAAGTTCTTGTGCTAAAGTAGATCCTACCCATTGTGTACAACAAAGAGTCTATCGACGGGATAACCCTGCGTTGCTTGGAACTGTTTCGATTCGTCGAATAGAGAGTTTTGAACGCTCGCTGTTGAGTTGAACAGTGTCGGGACGGGATGTTAGGAATGAATTTTCTATTAATTGTGCTGTATCGAGCTGGAATGTGGACATTGTACATTTATTACTTCATGTTACCATATGCATATACTGGTGTGCGAGATGAGCTGTGCTATAAATTTCTGAAGTGTCGTAAAGCTTAACCTAAACTCGAGACTCTTATATCAGATCGTCGTGAAAAGTTTCCGGTAATATTCATCAGAAATAATGCTGAGTGCTCACGCATAGGCGTTGCTGGCTAAATCGATTCAGTATAGTGTAAGAGTGGCACTTCATTAAGTAGTAAATAAACGTGCACGATCTTCGGCTGTTATTGTGTCGACTGAAAAGAGCGTAATAAAGCTACATTGATCTGTGCTGAGCTGTTAATACCGTTGGGCATTTCCAAAACGAGAGGCACTAGAACCCTTCTATCACTGATAGAGTATATGCAATAAATCGCCGAGCTGTTGAGCCTGTGTAGACAAGTTAGGTTTACCTATCACCACTTTGCTGTTACGCCAGACCACGAACTCGTGCACCCCAGCTACTAGTACGTTATTGATTGGTGGCCTAAATCGTAACTCGATTGTATCTTTCGTGTGTTATAGTAGTCTCAATCTAGTATAGAATCTACACGCCGTCGAAAAAGATTAAGCTCCGACAGTAATCTCAATCTCGTTATTAGTTATAGGTTTAGTAATAGCTTAAAAATTTCGGGTTATGACCCGGATGAGAGTGCATGTTAGACTCGAAATTATTAGTAGTGTGACTGCGTCGTCTGGCAGCCGTCCGGTGTCGTCGGCGTGGAAGCATTATTCTTGAGAAGACCGGGTGAGTAAAGGGATTGGTTCGGACGAACAAAAGCCTGAGTACTTTACCTAAATACCAGTATCGTCATCCGTCAGGGGGCATACGCTGAGCAAACTTCAACTGCATAGTAGTTGACCGCTACTGTATAATTTTAATAACGTGGTCTGGCAGCCGTCCGATGTCGGCCTGTGTAATATATCTGGCACTACTAGCGTAAATCTAAGGCTTAGGTTGAGGCAATTACATAACCGCATAATGCACTCGCCGTCCGGGAGTGTGTTGTGCTAAATAATGATAGTAACGTAACAGCTAAAGTTAAATCCCAATCACTATCGCTCAAGTATAACCCTTAAACAATAGCTTTAATAACTTAGGGGTAAGGACTAGGTCAAACGCTTGGTAGTTCTAACTTAACTTAAGAATTAAAATACTAGATAGAGATCGTCGAGATTATTGAAATTAGTGGCGGTAGGGCACAACGAAAGCGAAACGTCAGACTGTGCAATAATAGAGTCAGACTGTGCAAGAAAACCGGTGGCATATAAGTGCGAGCTGAAGGCAATTCAGTACTAAAGAAAGTACTGTCATTTTGGAAACGAGCGCTCAATTAACGGTATCGAACAACTAGTGTGAAGCTTGTGTGATCAAAAACATGGTACCAAGGAACAGTACCGAGACTTTTCAAACGGAGCACCGAAGAGAGTATATATTCGGACACGGTTATCAAAATCAGTGTCAAACGCAATAGACGGTGTAACCATTGCCTAATATTTTATCGTTCGAAATAAACGTTTTATATCCGCGTCTGTTGACCGACTATCTGAAACTCGAGCACGTAGAGCCGAGCAAGGATCACGCCGCATCGCAAAATATAGGGCACTAGTATCGCTCATGAAAGAAGGACGCGTGCCATATAAAGCGTCCCACCGGCATACTACTGGCCACGCTCCTAACCACACAATCCTTTGGTGACGAATCCCTTCCTCTTTTTAATTCCGATAGCCGACATAAGGAAAAATCCCCCATCCAAACCCTACCCCCAAGAAAACCAAACAAAATAATATGCTGACCACGATGTTGTGTAAAAGTGGGCCAGTCTAAAAACAAAATATAGTTGCCAGTATTTTCGAAATCAAAAAATCAACCCCCAGCCCTAAATAACGCAAAAGCCAAAGTAGAAGTTATTTATATCATAGTAGCAATTAGTAGTCCACATAGCAGGACGTTTTTACGCAAGTCTGTTTAAATTTTAAAATACTAAATGCCACTTCAGCGGACACCCACCTAGCACAGCAACTCCGAAAGAAGCGACGACGAAAAACAAGAACGTCGAGACGGAAGAATTATCAAACGAAAAACCACAAGAAACGACGACAGACTCGAACATGACAAAAGAATTCGAAGACATCATTCGAGAAGTTGAATCAAAAACACCGGAATCAAAAGTACAAGAGCAGTGGCAAGACAAAAGAAGTCTACAACAAACGTATACCGAGACGTTTCAAGAAGAATCAAGCGATGACCGACTATTTGCAACAGCCAAGACCGCGAAAAAGAAATGCAAGAAGCAATACAAAAATTTGAAAAACAAAAAGAAAAGCAGTTGCAATTCATAAAGAAACATGCAGCTCTAACTAAAGAATTGCAACAACTATGCCAAAGTTACGACCAAAACGAACCAGATATTCCACTAGCGCAACCAAGAAAAGAATCGCAACGCACCGACGAAGATGAAGGTATTGAAATACGAAGATTTTTCGAACGAGATCAAGTGAAAATGCTGCCGAACAACAAGAAAGATTCGGAGCAAATACAACCGACAATCATGGTCAACGACCAAGAAATTGGTGTAAAAAGAAGCACTGTCGACATTTACTAGCAACAACAATCGAATTCAAACGCAAGCCAAGCCCGACTCGAAACAAACGGTGAGCAATTCAAAGCAAACCAAAACCAAATCGGTGCAAGTCGAATGCAATTTTACACAAACCGAAACCAATTTGGGTGCAATCACAGAAAGATTCGGCGCAAAACCAAGACGATACAATGGAATTCAAGGCCGAATGGAAACAAGTGACAATCAATTCGGTGCAAAGAAAAGCATATTCGGTTGAATTCAAACACGATTTAACGTGAATCAAGAGCAAACCCAAGCGAATTTCCACCAAACCGGTGTAAATAAAGAACCAACCGGCGCAGACCGAAGCCAATATAACGCAAACAACAACCAAGCTGACACAGACTGCAATCCAAATGCAATTGAATGCAAACCCAGAACAACACTGCGCAAATTGTAACGAATTCGGTGCAAACCAATGTCGATACTCCCGGACCAAATCCCCTGTCAGCGGTAGTCCCAACTGCTGGCAGGGATATTAAATATATACTATATATATTACACATATAATTATATATCTATACGTATATATATATATATATATATGTATATATATATATATATATATATATTATATAAACATAACATATAAACATTTATCACCAAATATTTCCCCGTATTATATATATAATCATGTGCATATATAGTTTTTTTCTGTAGTCTACTTTTTCAGATTACATTTCTTAAAATATTATGAAGTGCAAGCCGACACTGACAACAACGTTGGCGACCCAGGTGGCGGATTTGCCTACGGGACGGGCGATGACGGCACCGATCAATCAGCTGCTACGGGGGCAGCATGCGAAGCCCTGGGCAGTCTTCCTGAAGCGGCTTCTAGCCCAGAAAGAACTGGGCTCTCGCCCCTAATTTCAGAAATGGAGATTAATATGTCCGAAGGGGGTCTCCCTGTACCTTCGGCCACAACAGAGGTTCCACAGTCAAGCTCTGCTGGTTTTCGGATCCCTGTACCACCATTGGCCTCGCCGATGGTGGGGGGCCGCACTCCAGCTGAGAGTTATGCTGCAGAGCACATGAGAGAAAGGGTGTAAAAGTTAGTCGCTGACTCAATGCAGAGGGTAGCAGCGGCGAAACAGGGTGCAAGTGCGCACAACAACGAGGATACCTCTGATTTTAAAGAGGTGACTTACATGAGGAACAAATCAGGAAGACATATGCGCCCACATGGAAGTGGGGCTTCTAAGCGAAAGCAGAAAAATGAGCGAAGCCAGACAAACTTCCCCCTTTTGCCCTCAAACCAGCCGGATGCAGGGACATCGGGGGAAAGGGCTAAGAGACAAAGGGAACCCACTGGGGAAACTCCCGACCCCAGCAAACGCAACAAAGTGACCAGTTACCGAAATACTGTCACTGGCGCTTTGAAGCTTTACATCAGAGAAAGAGGGGATATAACTAAGCGCCTGACGGCGGATAATGCCGAGGACATCAAAGATGCCTTGCTGTCTGTCATGAAGAAACATGAAGACAGAAGCAAGCTAGAATTCGAGGAGAGTGGATACACCAGTGAAGGCTTTCTGGTCTTTAGCTGTGGTAACCAGCTCACTTCAGATTGGTTGAGGTAACATATTAAAGATGATGAAGTAGACGGCATGGGTCCTCTGGAAGCCCTTACCGAGAAAGTTAGACATGATAGCTGTGTACTGCTTTGTTCCCAATAGGAGGAACAAAACACCAGACACAAGACGTGATTGAAGAGCTTACAGCTAGGAATCCAACACTGAATATCGGCGGCTGGAGATACAGATACCGCACTATCAGACCAAATGGTGTTCAGCTAGCTTTCAGAATTCCGAAAAGCTCTCTAGAGGCGCTTCAAGGAAGCAAGATTGATAAAAGACCTTACTATGAGTTCACCCATATCCGCTTCTGGCTATACGGGGAATCTAGTTAGCAGGTATGAAGGATTCTTAGTGCTGTTCCACTCACTACATGAATGGAGACAAATAGAATCGATCACTGCACAAATTGCAGAGACTTGAACACTGTCTTGAGTAGAACAGCAAAAGCAGACCATGAAAATAGTTAGGTTTAGGCAAATTAACTTACATCATTGTAAGGAAGCAACAGTTGAAATAAGTAAAGCGGATAGAGCCAATCTGGGGGGGGGCAAGGTCCAGGGCTAGACTGCTTCCTGGTCCAAAAGCCCTACTTGGTAAGTAAAGCTCCATGTATATGGAATACTGAATTGGATTGCTATCATACGGAAACCCGCCACCAAGTAACAACATTAGAGGATTGGTGCATCGTTGCTCAATTAAGAAAATCAGTTTAATCCTTGCATGTGATGCTAATGCACATCACACTTTGTGGGGCAGTTCTAACTGCAATAATAGAGGGTCTGATCTGCTAGATTTTATCATTGGCAGTAATCTGGAGATAATGAATGGAGGGAATAAGCCCACATTCGTTACCATAAACAGAATGAAAACAATTGACATTGCTTTAGTAGACTTTGACAGGGTGGATAGACTAATAAACTGGAAGGTAATTGATGAATACTCCTTCTCGGATCATAGAGCGATCGAGTTTGAGTATATAGAACGACCCATCCAGTAGAGTTGCAGCCGGGTCCGGGTATTCCGGGTATTTTTCGAAGAAAAATCCGGGTCCGGGTATTTACCTCCAACAAATTCCGGGTCCGGGTATTCTTCCAAAAAAAATCCGGGTCCGGGTCCGGAATTGTAAAAAGTACCCGGACCAAAGTTCAACAGTGTTGCTGTTGCCATATATACGCATTGAGCAAGGGCGTTGGATCGTGTAAAGCGTTGAAATGAAACAGCATTCGTTTCTTGATATTGCGTTTATACCTGATCGCGTTCGTTAGCGTGTAGCAATAATTGCGTTCTTTTGTGCAAAAAGCTAAGGTCAAAAATAAGGTGGTTAGGGCTGGCAATCGACTCAGAATGTTTTGTACCTAAGTACTATATATACGACGTATAGCACGAGAGTAACAACGCATGGTTTAGAAACCGAGACTGAAAAACCTTGTGACAGTTCGTACGTTGTTAACGCCTTGCAAAGATATGTAAACAAGCGAGTATATTTCTATTTTAGAAGCGAGCCTAGGAATTTCAGTATTCTCGCCTCTAGTAGGTGCGCATCTTCTCCATTGTTTCGACATTATGGCCCTGGCTATTTTACCCCCTTACAATTTTTATTCTCTCGTCACTTCTGGGTATTCCGGGTATTTTTGTTTCAAAATTCCAGGGTCCGGGATTTGCCTCCAACAAATTCCGGGTCCGGGTTTTTATTCAAAAATGCCGGGTCCGCGTCCGGGATTTCTTGCAAAAATTCCGGGTCCGGGCCCGGGTATTTCTTTCCAAAAATTCCGGGTCCGGGTCCGGGTATTAATTTTTAACTTTTGCAACTCTACCATCCAGTACAAGATTCGACATAATCTAAGGAAACTTAGAATAGAGGAGTTCAAACAGAACGTCAGCATAACCTACAATGTCTGGATTTGGATAACCATAAGTTCAATACAGAACGCATTGATCTTAATGAGATCAAATTAACGAGCGCAATAAATCAGGTTAAATAAGCAGCCTGTCGCTTAACACGGAGTAAAAGTAAGAATAAAAGCTTCGGTTGGTGGTCCCGATAAACTGAGCAAGCTCAGGCAGAGATCATGTTATATAGACACGCCATAAGGCATGGAGGAGTTCGGCGAACGAACCATCGCATGAAAAATACGATACCGACTAGAAGAATGGCCGTTCAACGACGCTACCTGTTCAACAACAGTCCGAATAAAATGAACTTCAAGCCAGGTCCGAATGATAGAAGAACAACATTCCATGTTACAAGATAGCGACAGCAATGTATCGACTATCAAACGGTGTTCGGAGTTGAATATCAATACCGGACAAGTGGCAATCGTAATTGAAACGGAAGAGAAATTATCCAAATGGCACGAACGAACATTTTGTCGATCGCAACGGTAGTGGCAAGAATTCCAACGTATAAACTGAAGACGATAACGATAGAACGATTCGCGGAATTCTTGAATAAAATGGCATCCACCCAGATTGTCTACACTGGATTAACGAGAAATTTTGGGAGGATACAATAAGCATAACGGCTGGAAAGTACGTCCGATACATGGCAATACAGACAACTGACGGCGAACTGGGGATCATCGACATCTGACGATTCCATGGTCGAATACCCGAAGCACTCTATAAGAAAATAGAGACAAAAAGCGGGAACATCATGTTATGGAACGTCCTTGAGGACGAAAAAGAAATATGGATGCAACGTTTAGTGTTCAACCATATCCGGCGATACTGTCAACGATCGACATTAATTAACTGCAGAAGTTATTTGGAGAAAGAGAATAGAAGACAACCCAACAATTGGTCGAACGATATGTCCTCAAAAGAAGGGGTGCTATAATCGATTACTACGGAAACATATACGATAACGATAAACTATTCGCACCGACAGCATTGCGATACCAAGGGGAAACATGGAAGGAAAGTACGAGGACAGTAGCACAGGTAGTACAATACAGTCGCGGTGCAAGGCTACTGTTTCCAGTGCTACTTGCAAAGGCGTGTCGATCAAATGAAACGGCGATAAATAGAACGAAAGCCGAAGAAGTGTGGAAATTGATTCCGAAGATCGTGAAAAAATACCCATGTTATCGAGCACCAACGGTGCGTATTGAAGCGAGACCGCAGTCACCAGAAGAAGCAGAGAAAGAAAGTCGAAGTGTTCACAATGATTCAACGAGAATTTGACGAAAAGATCAAACCGAACTTGAGTGAAGATGACAAACCGCGAGTAGTCTATACGAAATTGCGCCCTGATCGACAAGTCAAACAAAAGAGATTTGACGTTACCAACTTCCGATTGTGGCAAATAGACGAAGCAGTAGCAGAAGAGCAGGAAAGATTGAAGCACATCCAAGGAGAAGTCGATTACACATAAGACGACGATATTTTAGCAAAATATACAAGCGAAATACCTTGGAAAAGAACGAATCAAGATATCGTGAATGAGTTGATGAGACAACAGGCGATTGTAGAACAATCAGGCGATATCGGATTCAACCGTGGGGGATCTCCGAAAACCGTTAGAATCGATAGAAGAATCGATGAATTACGAAATATGAAAGGAGATGACACAAGAAGAAATAGCGTCCCGAATCAAAGAATATCAACGAATAAACGCTGATATAGAATTACGAGGACAAAAGATGGAAGAAGAAGATGAATTCGGGAAAACGCTAGAACAGCAAACAAAAAAATATCCAAGGATGGAAGTTCCAAAAAGCGGGGATACGCAGGAGGTGCGAACTGGTGAACTTGGCACCCGTCCGGGGTAGGTTCATCAGCAAGCACAAATGCAGAAGGTCGCGACGGAACAAGAAACGATACCAAAAGAAAGTGCGGAACAGGAAGTGCGACCTGCTGAGATAGGCATCCGTCCGGAGTCAGGCCAGAGGGAAGCACAACCTGAAGAAAGCACAACGAAACAAAGCGAAACGATATCGAAACCAACGTCAAGTGAAGAACCATTGGAAGTCGACCCAACACCACCAGAAGAAATTGAACCACCTGAGAAAAACCTTGATTACGAGGAAGAGGAAGACAACGAACCGTTAGCGGAATGGATACGAAAGATAAAAGAACAACAACAAGGAAAACCGATAGCAGGACATTATGAAACTTTCCAATGGTTAACGGAATTAGAACAACCAAAGAAAGAACAAGAACCAAGGAAGGAACAAACTTCCGAGACTCCGAAAGTATATATCACAAAAGACAGATCAAGGTCCATCGAGAACTCCAAGACGCAAGTCTCCAGAAGGCAGATGTAAATACTCAGAAACCTCTGAGCGTTGATAAGAGCCTCTTTCAAACGAAGACACCAATTGAGTCAACCAAGACCTCGAGTTACATCGAGTAGGAGTAGGAGATCGGAACAAGTACCGAAATATTACCAGTCATCATGGAAACGTTACGGGAATTATAGACCGGTACTCTATGGAAGACGAAAGAAAAGATTCATCGGCACCTAGAGAGGAGCGCCATGGTTACGTGAAACAAAGAATCTCACACAAGAGGAGAAAGATATGAGGAGAAAGCGGCAAAGTACGGGTTTGACATAGAAATCGTCAAACGAATGAGCGTAGAACAGAAAGCAGAATTCTACCATGGGGTCATGAGTTGGTCAGAACGAAATTTTGTGGATGCAGACGGAAATGTCAGACATAAAACAGAGGAAGAACGGGAACATGTTCAAAAAGATTATAAAGAACGAAAAGATAAAGACCTAAAAAATTATGGACATATCGTCTACAAGAACGAACTGATCGGATGATATGGCAAATACTTGAACAGGCAATTCGAAAACAAATGCGGGACGAACAGGAAGCCCAACAACGTCAGGAAATGCCACCTGTAGAGGAAACGATAGACCGGAGCAAAGGAGCAATCCCAAGACGACACGAAATAGCTCCACAACAACCAGTGGAAGTACCGAAACGGATACAACAGGTGGGAAGCTTCCAAGAATTGGTGTCAAAAAATGTAAAGATCCTCGAACTAAAGAAAGACCAAAACAAGAACGAAGCGGACACGAAAGTGATACTAAAACATTGGTATAAACGGTACCGGTTACAAAAACTGAACGGGAAGCAGTGTAACAAATAACAACGCCAACGTTCAAGATGCCGGGTCTGATAATACCACCGATTGGTATACCCAAGAAATTGTTGCGGAAGTGAACGTTTGACAGGTAGTACACGTGGATTCTTGACATTGATGCGAATGTCGGAAGAAGGAACGAGTACAGGGATATTGTCGGGACCAGAAAAACGACATCATGGCAGCCAAACAAACATTTCATTGATGGAATCGGAACGAGCAATACAAAGCCCCGAATTAATAACAATGGACGAGAAAGTGGCGGTTGCATAGATAGATCCAGAAAGGAATATGGCTACGTAGGAAAAAGAATCATTCGTACCAAATGACATCGTGTTTGCGGAAATGAATACGATTAAAAGCGTAATTCAAGAGAAGATCGACGAAGTGAACAGATTGACCGAAACAAACGAAAGAATATGGGCAGAAAAGTACACCACCCAACATGAAAGGCGGAAAAAAAAAACAAGAAGCCCATACAAACGAAGGGATAATGTTCAAAAGAGAAGTGGAAATGGCAGAAACAAAAGTTAGAAAACAAGGATCAAGAAATTACGCGACTGCAACAAAAGCAAAATGGAAGCAATGGACCCGGAAAAACAAACACCGCAACTCCACCAACTCACAGAACAATTGCTGCAACTGAGCAGAAGAAATCTACAGAAAGAAATCCAGGAAAAGACGAAAGGAATTGGGGAATGGTTGGAGTCGTTCAATCAAAGTCAATATCAGGTGGCTAAAATTGATCGAGAGATCGAAGAAAAAGAACAAGCCCTCCAAGCGAAGATGATTGAATTTCAGGACGCCGAAGAACTATACTTGATTTGTCACGACAAATGCGAAGAGGCTCAAGAACCTCATAGCAAACAGAAAAAGAGAAAAAAAACGAGGCATCCACGCGGCGCAACACGATTCCTTGCAGATGCAAAATCGACAGCGCGGATACCCAATGATAGAACAACGATAACGATGCGGAAGGTGGAGGAGGTGGCGACCGCCCCTGCGTCGTTCCTCTCGCTAAATCTTAGTTGATCAGGAAGGCAAATAATGAGGGAGAGAGGACCGGTTGCTATACCCGTCCGCTAGCGTTGGGAACTTCGGAACTCATGCCGACCTGAAAATCATCAGGAATATGGAAACCGGATGGAACCCGACAAACAAAATTGGAAAAGTGGAACAGGAACAAAGACGACGGAACCGAACAAAGAATCGACTCTGAAGAAATACAAACGACGACGGAAGGATGGAATTCGAATCAATCAGTAGAACCGAAAGAATTTGATATTATTGAATGACAATGAACAAAGAATCGGACAGTATAAAATTAGTAACAATGCTCTAACGAATGTTGAGCTTCGTCGACCCAAAGAAACCTCAGTGATCTCAAAACTGAATTCTTTAATTACGATCGATAGAGACGATCATTTAGCGCAGGCATCCTTATTATGACAAATACAAAGACGATATAATAATAGTAATATTTTTGCTATAACTAGTCCTGCCGAAAACATTGCTGAGTCCTGACCAAAAAGAACCTTAAAAGATGCCACATAAAAACAGTGCTCATAAAAAATTTTTTATGTTATTGTTTTATGTGATAATTATATTATATTAACGTGTATTTGTTATGAATCACATTTGTAAGTTTCAAAAAATTTGGGATATAGACCGCAATTCCGAAGACAACCGGTTACAAAGAAAGAAGAAATTATAATTTAGGATGGAAATCAGAAGACATAAATTGGGGTGGTGTTGAATGAAGTAAATTGGGAAGGTAGCAAGGGCCGGTGGAATGAAAGAAATAAAAACGGGAGCGATAGCGTCAGTGGAAGACGCATGCTTGGCGATGGGGGTGAAAGAGTGCGAAGAATAAAAACCGGTTACGGCAAAGGTACTATAAAAAGAATAGCATCAGTAGTGGATGTTAAGCCGACAACCGGGGATATCGGGAAAGTAGCAAAGTTACCAAGGGGTTCCCAATTTAAAATCCGAATTTTTGTTATTTTTCACTAAAATATTTATTGATATCGCTCCCCCAAAGTTTGATTCGTCGAAAATTTTAAAAACTACTCTTCTTCTTTTCTGTCCTAATTTGCATATTCATTAATTTTAATTATTAGCTGTCTAAGTTTACTTTTCAATTTTCATTCTAGTTTAGTCTTGGGTTGGCATTTCGGCCAAATACAGGACCTGCTTCTAGAAGAATTTAAGTTACCTGGATTTGGTTGTTTTATCGTTTTTATGCGATTAGTTACTTAGCTATAGTATTGTTTTCGCTTTTTGTTTCATCCTGGCTTTATGTGGCGGTAGAAACATTGTGCGTGCTGAAGGAGAGCATCCAGGCATTCTTGGCTGAGCATAGAACCTCAGCTGTTCAACTGGAACTGTGCTTAGACTCAGCCCTTAGCCCAGTGGACTAGTATTCTGAATCAGGAAACGCCTAGGATTCTTGTTTTCCTTACAGTAGCTTCTGGCACAGCGGTTTTATTGATTGGGCGCAAGGAATGCGCAGAGTTATTGCTTGACTGTTGAGGATTAGAGTGAAAAGTGGTCTAGTGCAAAGGAAGAACCGAGAACAGCGACACAAATAAGTATTCTCATTTCTAGTATTATCTTATCTAATAATAAAATGTCCTTATAAAAACGTGAGCAAGTGGCGATAAGAATACTAGGAGCGATAGGTAGTAGTATAACACTAGGGCTAGTACTACGTTAGAAACTCCGGCGAGCGTCGGGTGAGTGGTGACCCGGGTGAGAGTGTATATGAGACTCGAATAAAATTAGTAGTGCTAAAACATCAGTGGCTACCGTCTGGCTAAATTGCGCGTGGAATGCGCTAGTGTTGAGTAGACCGGTCGAGTAAGGGGAGAGGATTCTAATAACCACATAGCGATATTCTTAGTCTTGAACCTCCCATGGTCAAATAAGCAAGGCCAGTGGTGAGAAACTTCAACTGCATAGCAGTCG